>JAUIMM010000042.1:8557500-8727500 GCA_031769625.1 Taudactylus pleione | reverse complement strand
TAAATTGTCCGCCATAAATTTAGCAAGTAGTGTGGCATCGGTATTTAGCAGACTTATGACATCTGACTTTTTTGAATGAACTACCTTGCTTTAAAATTATTTTTAACTATTGACAAACATTTACCGTTAGTATAGACTATTTCCAGAATTATTTTTTTTTACTTTTTGGTCGACGCACTTTTTGAGAATCATGATCAAAAATTTCAGTTTAAATTTGGAGAGTTTTTCCTCACAAAGCCTATTGTGTTGCATATGGTAGAAAAGGGCATAAACACAGTAAAATGACACCGCTCTCACCTCTCTAGCTTAATTAGGGAGAGCTGCTATGGTGATTTGAAAATATGCTGTGTTGATTTGACACGGAATGACCCCAATGTCTATTTCTTATATGGATGCATTTTTCCAGTCTGTAATTTGCAGGGCTTCTCTGTTGCCTCTCTTAATTTGCATATGTCAAGTAAAAGCATGGTCTCTTGCTCTTTCCAATCCAGAGTAATGACAATGAGGAACGACTGCAGGTAGTAAAACTTCTTGCAAAAATGTTTGGAGCTAAGGATTCGGAGCTTGCTTCTCAAAACAAGCCACTTTGGCAGTGCTACTTGGGGAGGTAAGTGTTTATTGCTACAGTCCATTATAAACACAAAAGGATTGTGCTTTGTAAGTGATCCTAATGTAGAGTCTGCCTGTAATTGGATTTGCCCCAGACATTGTGTGTTCTGAAGCCCCAGACATGTTTTATAATGCAAATTAATTAGTACTATGGGGCTGAATAATAGTTGTGCACAAATGGCACAACCGCTGCGTCTTTTGTATGCAACGGCTGTGTTTAAAATATGCAAATGCAGCAGTAGGCGTCTTGTGGAAATAGAAGTCTCCTGCCGACTTCTATGATCTGCTGCTGTGTCCGAGGATGCAGCATTGGATCAACTGCTTGAACATCTGAGTTAGTCAGGATGCCCGGTAAAATCGCGCTGCACAGCCGCGGGCTTCTGCATGCCTTGAAAACTGGAGCTACATGTCCCCTTTTTTCTGGAATGCTGCACCTCGCCAGCAGCATGCTAATTATGTTGCTGCTTCTACTGCTCTGTGAACGGCATCGCAAGACTGGAACTGCACATGTGCTGTGCAGATGAGAAAAAAAATTGGCAAACTGCAAAAATATTGATCCAGAGTACAGCTATGAATCGGCCCCTATGTTAATCTTAAATATACTGCAGTTATGTTTTACTTACACAAGCATTATCCTTATTTTGTTACATAGGGAACCAGATGCATGTTTCTGTGTCTTGTATTGGGAAACCATGCATAAATGTTGGACTGTTGGGTTTCACCTTTAATCCTGTTGGTATCTTAAATATTTAACAATGTTTTTTTTTTTCTTCTTACCTTTTGACAGATTTAATGACATACATGTACCTATTCGCTTGGAATGTGTGAAGTTCGCAAGCCACTGCTTAATGAATCATCCTGATTTGGCAAAGGACCTAACAGGTATTGGGAGACCCTTTTTGGTTTATAGCATCTTTTATATCCAGCTATTCCCATTAGATACAATGTGGGTTTACAGCAGTGTTTCTGCCCTAAAGTGTATGGCAGCACTTGGGTGCAATGTTTCTCTATCTTGAGAGAGACTACTGTTAACATCACTTCTTGTATGTTTCAGAATATCTTAAAGTGAGATCCCATGACCCAGAGGAAGCCATTAGGCACGATGTCATCGTGTCTATAGTGACTGCAGCTAAGAAAGACCTTCTACTGGTCAATGATCACCTTCTTAATTTTGTTCGTGAAAGAACTCTGGACAAGCGTGTAAGTGTGAAACTTGGATGATTGGACTGTTATGCTAATGAGACTAAGCAATATAATATCATGATTTATGTTGGATTAAAGTGCACGTAAGCCAATTTAAATGGTACAGTTCTAAAGTGGTTTCTGTATGAAAAGGCATCTTGTTGCATCCACAAATATTTAATGTAATGTATCAGATGAAAACATTCAAAAATTGTTTGTTGTCTCACTGACTTGCAGAAGTCTGTAGTTTCTTCTTCATTTTTTTTTTTTTTTTTTTTAAACAATTTATATTTCTTATTTATTCACAGCCTTTATTTTTAAGAAATTCCTGTACCGCTCTACATGCTGAGAGTAAAGAAAACGATGTGAATGTAGAATTGCTCAGCTGCTAGTTTTGATTATCAGCTCGGGAAATGCTGTGGTTGATGCTCATATAGGGGCATCCCAAAGAGAACAGAATATCAACAATACATCAAATCCAGGTGCCAGAATACAAGGAACAGATGGCACTCTAGGAGATTTGTTATAAACCTATTACATTATTTAGTGGGAGAAGCAACGTTTCGGATCTAACATGATCCTTTCTCAAGCCATATATATTCTTTATTTATATGGAGCCGCAAGGGTTCCGCAGTGCCTTACAAAGTGCATGAACAAATGAGTGAAGAAGAATACTGTGACTAAAGCTGGGTACACACAACGCTGTGTGTACCCAGTGATCCGACAGATAATCCCCCCTCCGACGGGCTGACAAATCGGGCGGCCGGTACACAATAGACGATCCGGTGCCCGACTGCCCAATATGTCGGCCCCTGCCACATCCCACAACATGGGGCCGTCAGTCGCATTGTTAGGTTGAGCTGCATATAGGGCCGACTGTTAGTGCGGCTGACGACCCCACAGGAGTGCGCACCGCCCGACATAGTGGGTACACACTGCACAACTTGAATGATTTGTCATTCCGATCCTTCGGAAATGGGCAAATTGTTCAAAATATCGCTAAGCGTGTGTACCCAGCTTTACAGAACGTCAGGGAGGCCAGATAGGAGCAGGTTACAGTAGTCCAATCTGGTGTTGTTGCGGGTCTTGGTAGCATCCAGGGTGAGGGAGGGTGTGATACCGGAAATATTTTTGAGATGGAAAGTACAGGACATATACACATTTTTTTTTTTTTTTCTTTTTCTTTCATGTACTCAATAAAAACTAAAAAAATAAAGCTTCCCCCCACCTAATTTAAATTTTAATGCATATTTGTTGGTTTAAGATGCATCTAAATTAGTGCTCAGGGAACTTTTTTTTTTTAACCTTTTACCCCAAAATATATTTAGATACGCCGACGTTACCCCCTTGATTTGAAAGGAAGGAAATCATATAGTAGTGCCCCCATATAATGCCCCTGTAGTAGTGCCCCCGTATACTTCCCCTGTAGTACCGCTTCTAAAAAAAAACAAAAAAAACCCACCTTAATCCCCGCTCCTGCATCCGCCGCTGTCCTGTCCGCCCAGCTGCTCCTCGGAACTATGGGAGAGACGTCTCTCCCATAGTGCACATGGAGAGAGGCGGAAGCTGGAGTTCAGAAGTGAACTCCAGCCTCCGGCTAATGTGGCGCCGCTGGTAATAACATCTCAGCGGGCGTACGGCTTAGAGCCTCCCTGCGGCACAGCCGGGCATGCATATAAATCATTCTATATTATAGAATGATTCATATGCATGCCCGGCTGTCCGTCCATTACCCCCAGGAATTTTTTACCCCATGTGGGGTAATTTACTCCTGTTCCCTGACCACTGATCTAAATATCACCTATGATTGTGATTTTTAGCACCCATCTATTACTTCTAGTTAATTTTTTTTCTATGTGTTAAAGGTAATGGGACTCGAGAATTTATTTATTTATTTTATCTAGTAATGTTGAACATCTGGCACCAAAAGAGAACATCATTGCAGTGGAATAATTTTGTGCTGTCCTAAGAAAATATTAATTGCAGGCTTCCCTGAAGCTGTAGGATCCAGTCAGGTTTCCTAGTTGTAATGTTCTGAAAAACACTCAGCCCCTCATGTCACATGTATATACCAGCATTGCTCTCACTATTAACAGTTCTGTGTAGTTCCAGGTTTCCAACTCGGGTGGTTGTCAATCTTCAATTAGTGAAGAATGTTGTAGTAGAATATGAAACCTCTAATTGCTGATGTGAGCAGCAAGAATTATTTAAAATGACTTGGTATCAGTAAGTGCAAATATCTGTACTGTATGGAATGTAGTTGGCATCCTGACAATCAGGATACCAGCGGTCAGAATCCTGGCGTCAGTCTAAGTCCCGGCTCCAGAATACCGACCGCTGACTTCATGACGGTAAGGGTTAGGCTTCGAGAGGGGTGGGTTTAGGGTAAGGGTTATAATAGTTAAAATAATAAATAAGTCTGTTGGGATTCTGACTGTTGCCATCCTGACTGCCGGGAGCCCATACCCAACCCATACTGCACATCCACCTGCAATCCTTGCCTTCCAATTTAACTAGGTAGAAAATTATTTGTCTCCATTTATGCACACCAATGCATTAATATTCTGCAGTGATTACCAGGTGTCAAGGGGCAAAAAGGGAGTGGAGATGAAATGACCAACCTCTGAAAGACCTCAGTCACTCTTCAGCCAGGAAATTGTTGATGGTGGAGATAAACTGCTGAGCTGGAAGTTTCAGAAGGGAGGGATCAGGGAGAACACATCTGTTTAATATTGAAGAGCAGTGATCATGCTGTGGGGAAAAATGTTGGTCCCAGGAGCCCCCACACTTTAAAATACTGAGGTGACCCAGAAATGGTTTGGTAGGACGTCATAATTTTTGCTTTAGAGCGTCCCATATGCCCCTCAAACCTAACCACATGGTGCTTTTATGCATGTTTTGCTCCTCCATAATCCTACAAGATAAGTGACTAGTCTGTGCACAAAACCCATAGTGCATAAGTCTTTGGGTACTTAGGGGCATATTTAGAAATAAAATAATAAATTCAGAGAGTGCCTTGCAAAACTATTCACCCTCTTTGCATTTTTCATGTTTTGTTGCCTCACAACCTGGAATTAAAATGGATTGTTTGAAGGTGTATATCAATTCATTCACAGAACATGCCTACAAATGTGAAGTTGTGTTTTTGTTTTGATTTTTGTATTGTGAATCAAACAACATTTAGGGCAACATAACAGAAAACTTCAGTGTGCCTAACTATTCACACTCCTAAAGTCACTTTGGATAAGTCTCTGAGCTTTCCACATCTTGCCCCTGGGATTTTTGCCCATTCCTCAAGGCAAAACTGCTCCTTCATGTTGGATGGTTTCCGCTTGTGAACAGCAATCTTCAAGTCTGACCACAGATTCTCAATTGGATTGAGATCTGGGCTTTGACTAGGCCATTCCAACACATTTAAATGTTGGCCCTTAAACCTATCAAGTGTTGCTTTAGCAGTATGCTTCAGGTCATTGTCCTGTCTCAAATCACAGGCAGACTGAAACCGGTTTTGCTGAAGAATATCCCTGTATTTAGCACCATCCATCTTTCCCTCGACTCAAATCAGTTTCCCAGTCCCTGCTGCTGAAATACATCCCCACAGGATGATGCTGCCACCACCACCATGTTTCACTGTGGGGATGGTGTTCTTGGGGTGATGGGATGTGTTGGGTTTGTGCCAGACATAGCATTTTCCTTGGTGGCCAAAAAGTTACATTTTAGTCTCATCTGACCCAGAGCACCTTCCTCCATACATTTAAACTCAAATCGTGTCGTCTTAGTGATAAAAATAAGTAATGGCTTTGTTCTTCTTCTTCGGGGTCCATGGAGTCCACAGCCGATACTTTGGGGTATATAATCCAGACACCAAACAGTTAAACGAGCTCTCTGCTCCCAGGATGCATCGGGTCCTCCACTTATATACCCTGCCCCTGGCCATAGGTAGCCAGTTTCTTCCTGTTTGGTCTGGTACACCACATAGACAGTGGGACTGCAGGAGCAGTCCTGCACACGAGTTTAAAAAAAAAAAAAAAAAAGACTGACTCTCCACCTGGGCGGGCGGCACGTGCTGACTGAAGGAAGCAGCTAAGCGTCTGATGGGAGACTCACCGGTCGCCCGATCCATCTACCCCCTCCGGCGCCGCAACACTAGTGTCGAGCCAGTGATTTCGGTGGGGGCACAGGGCCCTGGACTGCAACCGGGATAGGGGATGCAGGTAAGGTGGGAACGGCGGCTGATTACGTCGGGACCACGTGGCGGTCCGGCCTCCGACGGTGGAGACTGGCCAGGAGCGCGCTGCAGTGAGGAGTCTGGTAAACTGTCTCCCGCACTAGACCACCGGGACGTGATGCATTCCTGACAGCCGGGGGTTAGTTGGCGGCGGCCATGTCAGTTCACCGGGTGGGTCCTTGCAGCATAGGGGAGGTCTGTTTTCCCCGGCGACCCCTCCCCAGATCCACACGCTGGCCCAGCTTGATGTTCACAGCGTCTGGATTGCTCCTCTCAGCCTCCCCTATGAGAGTCAGTCAGAGAACACTTTCAGGTGCTCTCAGTCCCTGCACACTCAGGAGGATGGATCAGTCTCCCTGTATACCTCCTACGGTGACAGGTTTTTACAGTGCTCTCTATCCTGCTAAGTCTAGGGCTGTTCATGTGACAAGAGCTTAAAATTGCATATGCTCATAGGGGTGTTTTATGCATTGCATGTGATTTGAATTTGCTGTGTATGGTACTGCCTTTTATGCCTGAATGACTGTCAGTTTTGTAACCTATCACTGCTGTGTGTTCTCCCCTTATCCCTCTGCTGCAGGTGTGTGGGAGTTGGTGTGAAACAGAAATCACATGTGTTTTCAGAAACTTGACATAAGAGAGTAATATTATGTCTAAGGAGTCTGAAAGACAGGTGGTAGAAGCCCCTGTGCTGGTATCCTGTATGGCCTGCAAAGCAGGATTTAACCCCACAGGATTTTATACAAAATGGTTTGTGTGGTAACTGCTTTAGACAGTCACCGCATCAATCAAGCTTACCAGCTTCTGGACCAGAACCCCCCTGGGCTTCTTTCCCAGATTATGGCACAAGTGGTGGAACGTTTGGCTGCCACAGCACCTCCCAGTATGGGTTACCCTCAGCAGATGCAACCCCCTATGGTTATGCCCTCTATGTTCCCATCGTGGATGGACATGTATGCTGGTTGAGGCATGGCGTCCTCTTCAGTAACCGCTGCAGGCTGCCAGACCGATGCAGCCAAAGACCAGGCGGCATTCGGTTTTTCACACAGGCCGGGCCACAGAGCGGGGGGAGTACTCCAGTACATCCTCAGAGGAGGAGGAGGTACATGATTCTTCTCGGGAGTCTATCTCCGAAGAAGATGACTATAATTTTTCAGTAGCTGACGTTCCCTTTTTGATTAGGGCAGTCAAATCGCTACTGAATATATAAGAAGGGGAGCCACCGCATAGAAAGGCGCCAGAAGGTGGTCAAAGCGGAGTTCCCCAAGTTAGAGCACTTGTCGGAGCTTATGGGGGAAGCATGGGGTTGTCCGGGTAGAAAATTCCATCCTTCAAAAAAGGTGGCGGCCTTATACCCATTTCTGTCAGAAGAATGTGCAAAATGGAAAATTCCGCCATCTGTTGATGCGCATGTGGCACAACTGGTAAAAAGTGCCACGCTACCTATACCATCTGCATCCTCACTTAAAGATGCCACGGATAGAAGGATTAAAGGTTGTCTTAAAGCAGTCTTCTCACTCTTGTCCAGCTACGGCTACATCTTGGGTCTACAAGGCCATTGAAGAATGGATGAAGACATTGACAGAATCTCTACCAGACGCATCCAAGGAACAGCTGGAGATTATTTCCTTTGTTAAGGAAGCAGCGTCTTATCTGGGAGATGCGGCATTAGACGCTGGTATACTTTCTTCCAAAGTATCAGCGGTCTCGGTGGTTGAAAGATTGGAAGGCGGATGTGGGGTCCGCAAAGAAGAAATACAAGTGCACATCTCCAAATTAACTGATTATATATAAATAAATACATTTGTGTGGGGTCCAAGAAGGCCCTAGAATCCCGATAATCGGGAATCTGCGATCAGGAGTGCACTTGCGTGTGCACTTTATTAACTGATAATAGTTTGTGGTGCCAGGGTTCTGTAACTTACAATGGGGCTGCCACCCTCCAGAGATGGCATGTGGTTGGGATTCGGCTCCCTGTTGCTCACGGCTTGTGGTGGGTCCTTCATCAGTGGGACCTGGTCATTTTGCAAAGCTGGGTCCCTTGCCACCTGTAGCACATAAATGATGTGCTATAGCGCGCAAGTGTGATCACTGAAGAGATAAGTTAATTAAAATAAACATACATTTTTCTATGCACTCTTATGGAGCGTACACACGGTCAGATTTGTCAGACTTGTCAGATTTGTCAGATGAACGATTGAACGATTTGAACAATTTGAACGATTTTACCAAAGTTTTGAACGATTGAACGATTTTTGACTGCATTAAAATGAATGGAATCGTCCAAGTCTGACTGCAAACCCATCAGATGTCAGATATCGTTATCTGACAAACGGGAACGCGCATCGTTGATCGTCCATCGTTCAGGCATGTCAGATATGAACGATTTTCCTTCAGATATGAACGACTGAACGATTTTTAAATCGTTATCGTTCATATCTGAAGGAAAAATCTGATCGTGTGTATGCACCATTAGTACAATCTGCATAAAAGTGTATTTGCTGTTTGTATTTAACACAAGTCTTGATAAAATTGTGCTATAAATCTGTGCACAACCACTCATTCTACTTTCAGCATCAATGCCTTATTTAGCACTTGGATTAGCTGTTTGGAGTGTGCTAAACATCCTGTCAGCCAATTCTGTGTATGGCTTGAAAGCTACACAACTTCCTACAGTTTGATTTCTGAGCAGGTTTAGATCGTCGTGCTCAATCCATTACATGGGATTCTCTCAGTTCGCCTACAAAAATACTGCTGAATGCCTACGGAAGAAGTTTCGCTCCCTTGCAACTTCGCTTTAAATTAATTCTCTCCTATAGTTTCACCCGCACTTGCCAAACAATCCTCCTTTTAAAGCATTTCTCTTCTCTGTCCTCCAAACACATGGAGCTTTTTGCCAGCTTCAGCTTGCTTCTCTGCCCATCTCTTCCCCTCTGCCTCCTGATTTTTTGCTTCCCTTTTTTGCTTTCAATAAAGAATCAAACCAAAAATCTTTAACTGCCAGGCTCTTCCTCCCTGTACTCTTCTCCCTCTAGCTCGCCACCAGAGAGCAAGTTGAATATTTTATTTATTTTTATTTTTTTCCCCCTTCCCTCGATTCCCTCACCCTCTGTTTCCTCTCCCCTAATGCTTGCCTCCAACTGGTCCATGTCTTCAACCTTCTCCCACTCTATCGGCATCATACCCCTACTCACCCTCCCTTTTTTTAAATACATTTAAACTAATTGGGCTGGAAACGGCGTGCTCGGTTTGGTTGATCTTGAGAAGTTTCTCTGCACACACCTTACCATCTTCATGTCTAAATGCTTTGACCCTCTCTAATCTGCCTTTCATCCTCTCCACTCTACTGTAACTGTCCTGATCAAAGTCACCAGTGACCTACCTGCTAAATCAAAGGGTCCTGTCCTAATCCTACTTGACCTTTCTTCAGCATTTGACACTGCATATCCTCTTCCCCTCTGCTGCCTTCACTGGTTCCTTGCAACATAGTCATCCACTTATCCAGCTGACCTTTCTGTGTCTCAAACTCGCACCTGTGCACACCTGACCTCTCCCCATTTTTTTTATTTATTTATTTTTTTACATGTTTTATCCACTTTCTCCTTCTGGGTGTCTCAATGCTTTCTCTAGCTCAGTCTGTGCATGGATGAAATTGTCTCTACAGTTTTGTTGACAATACCACTATCTCTTCAGTCCCCCAAGCCTTCTCCATGGTAGTGACCCTTGACTTTTTTTTCTCTCATTTACTCCCCATATTTAGGGCCGATTTCAATTAGACGCAAAAAGCCGTAATTGGCAAAAATGTTTTGCCTATTGCCGCATTTCGCCTTTTTGCGTCTTCTATCCAAATTCAATTCCAGGACGTTTTCACCTAAGTGGAAACTCATGCACTGAATTAGGCGGTAAAGTTTCTCCAATGAATGGCAAGCGGAAAAAAGTGCAAATTCTCTATTTTGGGGTGCAGATGTGGGGAATTGATTCAGACACCTTTGGACTAGCCCCCTCCGAAAAATTACTAGAGAAACTTCAAAAAAGACGTTCTTTTTGGGGCAAAAATTAAAAAAGTATGGGAACAAGGATAAAAACTAAGTGGGTTTCTTCGGAGGCTGTTTGGTTGGGGCAGGTGTTTTTAGGATTGCAGATGCTTGCAGCAGGTGCATTTTTCACTTTTAAAAGTACACTTTAGAGAGACAAAAAGATGCTAGCACCCATTTTCAAGTACCCCAAATTTGACTGGACTATTTTCACCAAAAAATACTGTTTTTCTATCATTCTTCACCATTTTTACAAAAAAGCTTCTAGATAGAAAAATTACAGTTGGGAGCTGATGGGCTGGAGCACCATTTATCATAAAAAGTGATATTTATCACTAGTTTTGAGTTATAAACTAAATGAGGCTGTATTCTATTATTCTTGTGGTTATGGCTGGCAGAGGAAAGAATAACAAGCAACCTGATGCTGCTCCTCTTACTCTGGTGTCTTGTAAGTCCTGCTCTGCGTGCTTGGCCACAGAGGACCTCAATCAGCATGGTCTCTCTATTGTTACAGCTCCAGGTTCATCAGCCTCGGTGTCTTTCCCTCAGGACCCACCCTGGGCTGCCTTTTCTCAAATGCTGGCATAACTTGTGGAACAAGTAGCAGTCCATGTGGTAGCTCCCCCTATGGGATGGACACAGCAGGGACCCCCTGCAAATCATTTGCCTCCCCCATGGATAGACATATTGTCTACCATAGTACAGAGTTTGGAGAATACCTCTACGGTTTTTCAGCAAATTCTGCAGAGAGGTAAACCTTTACCTAATACATGTACTATATCTTCTCGAGCCACAGTTATCTGATTCTGAGATATCATCTAGGGAGGCAGAAGACGCAGATCTCTCTGACTCCATCTCCGGAGAAGAGGAGCCGCCCTCTAAACTAAATATAATTGCTCCTGTGAAAGCAGTTAAAACTATTCTACAAATAGAATAGGGTGAACCCGCTCCTAGAAAAAACACTCACTTTATAAACAACAAAAGGTAGTTTTACCTGAGTTTCCTCACTCTGACCAGCTATCTGATCACACGAGTGAAGCTTGGAACTGGAGAAACTCTTAGCCGTTAGGAGGGATGTCTCAAGAGCCAAGCCGTTCATGGACCCTTAGACAACAGATCTACTTGTAGAGGAAGTTGAAGAAGAACGTCTATGGAGAGTCTTTGCAGATCGGAGTACCAATGACGTCTGAGTCAAGCTGGAGCTATGAACAGGACTGTGCCCCCTTCCTGTCTGAACTTTCGAAGCACTCGAGGAAGTAGGGATATTGGATGGAAGAGAGATGCTAAATGGAAGTTCCATTTCACCGACAATGCGTCTATGAAGGCCGTGTCGGGGTCCTGTGTTCTGGCTCCATAAATTGGAAGTTTGTTGAGTCTTGAGGCTATGAGATCCACTTCTGGAAGACCCCATTTGTCCACTAGAAGCTGAAAGACTTCTGGATGTAGACACCATTCTACTGCATGCACGTAGTGACGGCTGAGGAAATCTGCTTCCTAATTGAGAATCCCCGGGATGAACACTGCAGAGTTTGCGTTCGGGCCATGTGAGACTGCAGGACACTTCTGTCATTGCTGACTGACTTTGAGTGCCCCCTTGGTGATTGAAGTAGGCCACAGCCGTACTTGTACTGGCCTGTTTTTCAGAATATTCTGAACCAGAGTGAGAGCTCTGTAGATGGCTCGAAGTTCCACGATGTTGATTGATAACACTGCCTCGACTGGGGACCATCAGCCCTGGAAGAATTGCTGACTGGTCACTGCGCCCCACATACGTAGGCTTGCGTCCGTGGTGAAGAGAGCCCAGTCCGGGATCCAAATGGGAAGTCTGTAGCCACCAGACTAGGGACAGGCGAACCTCTGGGGGAGGCTCATTGTCTAGGATTTGAGCAGATGGGGTAGCCCGTTCCACCTGGAGAGGATCAGGTGTTAGAGGGCCCTAGAGTGAAACTGGGCGAACTCCACCATGTCGAAGGTGGACATGTAGTTAAGCTCCCTGAATGTCTAGGGATACAATAAAATCTCCAAGCGCCATAGCTAGGATAATAGAGCAGAGGGTTTCCATACGAAACCTGGGCAGCCTGATAAATTTGTTCAGAGACTTGAGGTTGAGGATAGGGCGATGAGACCCACTGGGCTTCTGAACTAAAAGGGGTAAAATAATAGCCTTTGCCCTGTTGAGGAGGGGACCCGAATTATTACTCCTGAATTCAGTAAGGACTGAAATGTCTTTTTGGAGCAGCAGGGCCTTAGTTTAGTCCGATGGAGGGCCGTTTTGAGGCTGAATCTGCTTTCCAGGAACGTAACCACAGAATACGGCGGGCCACTACCGAAGTGGCAGATATCCTGGAGGCCAGGAGAGCCGAATCTATAGCTGTTTCACCTAAATAGGAGGCTGCATATCTAATGTGACAGCTGTTCCCTCAAAGCATCAGGGGGAAATGTCTCTTCTCGGGTCTCTGCCCAACTCTCAATGGCTTTTGTCACCCAGGCTGTAGCCCTAGCAGGATCAGTAATAGCTCCTGTAAGAGAGTATATGGATTGACAAGCTTCTATACGTTTTATCTGTAGTCTACTTCAAGGAGGTGGCAGTATGAATGGGTAAGGTGACATTTTTAACCAGATGTGTTACATGAGAATCCACTGCTGGGGGAACTTCCCATTTAGTACAATCAGTAGCTGGAAGAGGGTAAAAGGAACTGAACCGTTTTGGAATTTTAAACTGTTTACCGGGCCTATTCCATGCTTCACTCATGTGATCAGATAGCTGGTCAGAGTGAGGGAACTCAGGTAAAACTACCTTTTGTCGTTTAAAAAGTGCGTGTTTTTTTCCTCTATTTGTAAAATAGTTATACCTGCTCTTGTGAGAGCTGTTAAATTTAGTTTAGAGGGTGGCTCTACGCCAGCATCTGTGAAAAGGCAGCTCAGGGTGGCTCCTGAAGGAGAGAGACCGGGGCTTAGAGGCCTGGGGCTCTGTAACAATTAGCACAAAGACACTCCTGAATGAGGTCCTCTGTGGCTAAGCCCGCAGAGCAGGACTTACAAGACACCAGAGTAGGAGCAGCAGCATCAGCCTGCTTGTTCTTTCCTCTGCCAGACATGGCACTGTATGATACAACACCCTGCAGTATGTATAATATGGCACAGTTTAGTGTGCAACCGCGCTATATAGTATGTGATAGCCTCACAATTCTATAGGAAATGTGAGTTACAATGAACCCCCTATACCTTTAGTATGTCAGGGTATAGTAAAATAAAGGGAAAGGTATAAGCTGACCATATAGAAAGTAGAGATTAGCGCTAGCACAAGTTACATACGAATGCAAATAAACATTACATGTTTGCTATGGGCACTAAAATCCACTACACAGACCGCAGTGAGTGGTAGGATATAGCGCTATGTCACCTGCCCGTGGTGGAGGTACACAGGGAGACTGGACCCAGCATTTCCGGACACTTGCTTGCATAAAATGGCTGCCGCGCGTCTGAGGGAGGAGCAGCCCTGGAACACCAGGACCGAAGTAGAATGGTGCCCTGGACTGGTGGAGGGGCTTCAGGGAGAGCACCTTCTCCCCTTGCTGACATTATCAACTGGGTCCCCTGGTCTCTACATATGCCCAAGTGGTTTAGTGGAGTCGTGGGCATACCAGTGTCCACATCAGCACCTACGATCTATCTCCTGACACCGGAGGTAAGACTACGCAAAAATGCGGGTCCCTGCGAACAGGATTTTGCCTTACCTGTCCCCTGAATTCTGTGGTCCTGGGAGCCTGCTAGCTAGTCCCCCCTCAGAGCCCTGCCGGGAGTACCTAGCACAGGCTTGGTGTCACTGCGCCGCGGAGGGGTGATGGGGCGGCAGCACAGACGTCCGGAGGACAGTCGAGTGCTGCTTGCCCGTTATAGTAAATATAGAAAATAAATTAAGTCATAAAATAAAAGCTTGGACTGCTTAATACAGCCCTGTTATAATGGTGATCCTTGCTCCTGCCGGACACCAACGAAACTGGAGTGCCCTCAGGCTGTGGGCAGGGTATAAGGGGAAGGACCGGAGCATCCTGCGATTGAAAAGCTTTGGTGTTAGTTTTCGGTCCTCTAAGTCCCACCTACACCCCCAATGTCTCCCTATGGACTCTGAAGAAGAGATCTCTGACCGCTGCTTCACAGCACTTGGCATACAGATTCAGGCTCATTTGCACACACATGTAAAAATGTTGCACATCAAATTGATCAGTGTAATCCAGCAAAGTAATTATCACATCCGGTTGTTTTATTTGTATATAATAAGATGCTCACAACGTGGCAGAGTTGCATGGGACTTGGCATGCCGAGAGGGGCTATTTGACGCAATCGAAGCCGCATTTTTTTTTTAAATTTAAAAACAAAGTTGTTTATCCTTGACATAATCTGTGCGTAAACAATTCAAAAAACAATTTTGTGTAAATAAGTTGAATATATGAAATTTGTTTCAAACAGATGCTTTTAACAACAAGCTTCTGGCTTTAGTATTAGGAGACTTGCATCACTACTCTGCTTTTGTACCTCCCATTCTGTAACTCTTGCCCCATTCCACTACTAACATTATCACAGCCCCTTGACACGTTCTCACGGTGAAATGGCCACATTGTCTGCCGTGATCCGCACACTCCACTCCTGGTTCTGTAAGGGTTGTTTTACACACAACGGATTTGTGTGTAAAACACACAAAAAAATCTGATGTTTTTTTTTTTCCGTTGTTCAATTTCAGTAGTAGTTACAAATACATTAGGGCTTCTACACTGTGCGAACATGGCACGATCGCCGTTTTACAGCCGTGATAACCACTGACTAGGACTGCTGCCGTGCCATCTCCAGAACCTATTGCAGTGGTGCCAACCTGTGGCTCTTGATGCGGCTCCCCT
Source organism: Taudactylus pleione (assembly GCA_031769625.1). Taxonomy (NCBI): domain Eukaryota; kingdom Metazoa; phylum Chordata; class Amphibia; order Anura; family Myobatrachidae; genus Taudactylus; species Taudactylus pleione. Next base: position 8,712,552 of record JAUIMM010000042.1, on the reverse strand, counting down.
GCCTGACACTGACTGCCTCCTCTGATAGGCGCGCAGCTGTTCTGAGGAGGGTAGTCCTTTGTTGCAGCAGTCTGCTCCGCTTCGGAGGCATGTATGTAACACATGAGGGGGACTGGATTGTATTATGTGAATTTTTTTTTTTATCAGTGTATTTTTTGTGAATGTGGCTTTTTCAGTGTAGTTTATGAAGATGTGGCTTTTTCAGTGTATTTGTAGATCTGGCCTGTTTCAGTGTATTTTATGTGGATCTGTGTTTTTTTTTTTTTTTTTTAATATTATTCTGGCTTTTTCTTTCCCTTTAATAGTTACCTCCATGGTGATTGTGTGCATGCGCTTTTACATGCTCCTTCAAACATTATACGAGGGGCATGGCCTATCTGGCAAAGGCCATGCCACTTTTTGAATGTACGACTTCGGCGAGCGCATGATCTCTGCTCTTTGATCTAGTTACAGATATTTTTGGTCTCTTTGTCTCTGACTGACTGGTTGGCCACCCCTGACCTAGTGCATCAAATAACTTCATGCGTGCTTTCACACACACAGATTTCAGACGTCCAGTGAACTTGTAGTCAATGCTTGTTTCATCCGAATAAAATCCATTGCATGTGAAAGGAAGTCGTCCGTCCGAAAAAAAAAGTTTGTTTACCGGACGGACAAAACCTGTGTGTGTGTGTGTGTGTGTGTGTGTGAAACTAATCTAAACATTCAAGTAAGCTATTTATCTAATAATTAAGGTACTCAGCAACACAGGGAAAACAAATGAACTGAGACCTAATTATTTCGTTATAGTACTATAGAACCCAAATTTACATTACAGTATAATATATGGTTCTTCCCATTTTTTTCTTCTTTACAGTGGAGAGTTAGAAAAGAAGCAATGATGGGTCTGGCTCAGATATATAAGAAGTACGCTTTGCAGGGGGAAGCCGGAAAGGAGTCTGCCAAACAGATCTCCTGGATAAAAGATAAGCTTCTGCATATATATTACCAGAACAGTATTGATGATCGGTAAGTAGTTTGACTCAATGTGTGTGTGATTTTTATTTGCTATTACTTTTTTATTCATAAATTAGTATTTTGGAACCTCACTCCCCTTCACCCCTGAGTTTTGACTCCCAAATTTAATGGCTATGCCCAACTCACGTTTAAAAGATGAACGCAGCCAGAGCGGTCATACCCTGTCTTTGGAGATCCACATCGCCTCCCCCCATTTCACAATGGATTTAGGGCCTGATTCAGATATGGGAATAGAGTAAGATATAGCAAGTAACTGTGTACCTGGACAAACCATGTTGCAATGCAAGGGGAGCAAATACATAAAATTATTTTGCATGTGGGGTAAATACTGGCTGCTTTTGCATGTAGCCAACAAATACTGGACGGCTTTATTTTGACACTGCAATTTAGATGTCAGTTTGGTTACGCTCCTCCCAAATCTAAAGCTTTCTGCACATGTAACATCTGCTCCACCTGCAGTGCAGCATGGTTTTACCAAGATGCACAGTTACTGGCTATTTCTTACTCTATTACCAACTCTGAATCCGCCCCTAAGAGGATCGATCTCTACATGACACTGGGGGACCTGACCACATAATTTCATGATATTGCGATATGGTATGACTGGTTGTGATTTAAGGAATCTGAGTACTACAGTACTCATAACATACCCGCTTCTGGAGACAATTCTCTACCACAAACGACAGTTCCTTCAGCTTAGCCATAATTTCTCCTATCTTCTTTAAGTAAATTCCCTTGTTTGACCCTATTGGTTTCTAATATCTGATTACAACCCTCCTTCCATGTATGCTAACCATCTCCCCATACCGTTATTCCAACCTTATATGGGCATATCCTGTTTCTTATCTTTATGATCTGCTGTTTTTGTTGATCTCATGTTCTATCATCATAGTCAGTATTGGCTGTCATTATTCATTGTACTCCCTTGCATTCTCCATAGCTTCTTGCACTTATGCTATATTTTTGTTCTTTACCTATGTTGAAGACTGTTTACAGTAGTGGATCGCATTCTGGGTGCTGTGGGGCATTTGTAGGGGTGCCACAAGTTGATGGTCCAGGACCTAATCACATAATTTATGGTCATGGCTCCCAATTATAAAATATGTGGACAAACAGAAGCGCAATACGGTCCACCACCACATACAGATGACCTCATTTTTGCAGAATTTCTCAATTAGAATCTTTTGGCCAAGGGGTGAAAAAGATGCTGATACTCTAGGGCGCTATGATTAAAAAAAAGTTTGGGATCCACTTTTACGGTGTATGTACACCGATCAGCCATAGCATTGAAACCACCAGCCTAATATCGTGTAGGTCCCCCTCGTGCCGCCAAACAGCTGTGACCCGGCGAGGCATGGACTGCACAAGACCTGTGAAGGTGTCCTGTGGTATCTGGCACCAGGACATTAGCAGCAGATCCTGTAAATCCTTGTAATTTGCGAGGTGAGGACTCCATGGCTCAAACTTTGTTTTCCCAGCACATCTCACATATTCTCATTCTGATTGAGATTTGGGGAATTTGGTGGCCAAGTCAACAGCTTGAGCTCTGTCATGTTTCTCAATTCATTTCTGAACAATTTCTGCAGTGTGGCAGGGCACATTATCCTTCTGAAATAGGCCTTTGCCATCAGGGAATATCATTGCCATGAAGGGGTGCACTTGGTCTGTAACAATGTTTAAGCAGATGCCAAAGTAACATTCACATGAATGACAGGACCTAAGGTTTCCCAGCAGAACATTGCCCAGAGCATCACACTGCTTCAGCCAACTTGACTTTTTACCAAAGCGCAACTCTGGTGCGTCTCTTCCCCAGGTAAATGACGAACGCACACCCGGCCGTCCACATAATGTAAAATGAAACGTAATTAGTCAGACTAGTCCACCTTTTTCCATTGCTCCGTTGTCCGGTTCTGATGCTCACGTGCCCTTTGTAGGTGCTTTTGGTGGTGGACAGGTGTCAGTATGGGCACACTGACTGGTCTAGGGCTTTGCAGCCCCATTTGCAGCAAGCTGTGATGCACTGTGTGTCTGACATCTTTGTCATAGCCAACATTAACTTTTTCAGCAATTCGTGCTACAGTAGCTCTACTGTAGGATCAGACTTGGCTCCCCACCTGCATAAATGAGCCTTGGGAGCCCAAGACCATGTCGCAGGTTTACCGGTTGTCCTTCCTTGGGCCATGTTTGGTAGATGCTAACCACTGCATACCAAGAACACCCCACACAACACTTGCCATTTTGGAGATGCTCGGGCCCAATTGTTTTGTTACACTTTGGCCCTTATCAAAGCTGCTCAGATCTTTACGCTTGCCCAAGTCTGTGTATATATGTATGTACTGTATTACTTTAATCCATCCACTTGTCTAAATTATAAAATTAAAAAACAAGTCGAGATATGAGCAGACATTCATGCAGTCCACAGGTGATATCTGTAAAAATGTATAAAATAGGATTACTTCTTCTGGTGCATACACACGGTCAGATTTTTCTTCAGATCTGAACGATAACGATTAAAAAAATCGTTCAGTTGTTCATATCTGAAGGAAAATCTGACATGCCTGAACGATGCGTGTTCCCGATGGTCAGATAACGATATCTGACATCTGATGTGTTTGCAGTCAGACTTGGTCGATTCCATTCATTTTAATGCAGTCAAAAATCGTTCAATTCGTTCAAATCTTTGGTAAAATCGTTCATCTGACAAATCTGACCGTGTGTATGCACCATTACTGCACTTTTTTTTTTTTTTTACCTATCCCACAAGTTGCTTGCCCAGCATGTGAGCTTATGCCACTGACTATTCTATTACGAACGATCACGATTGTTTATTTATAAGGCTTCACACAACTCTGCAACGCCAGATAGTTGGTTTAACAAAAATAAATAAATCATATAAAAATGAATCATATTTGGAAACAGAACAAGGAAATACAAGGTTGATTGAGTGTGAATACAAGAGGTCAGGGGTAGAGAGAACCTTGCCAATCAGAGCCTATAATCTAGAGGATAAATAATAAAATATTATGTTGGTGTAAAGACAGATTAGCACATTTTGACTGTTCAAAATTTAATAATGAAATCTATTTTTCAGGTTGCTGGTAGAACGGATCTTTGCGCAGTTCATGGTTCCTCACAACTTAGAAACTACAGAACGAATGAAGTGTTTGTATTATCTGTATGCAACGTTGGACTCAAATGCTGTTAAGTAGGTATTTCAGATGGATATGACTACTGTACCTTTTTTTTTTTCTTCGTTTTTCACACTTTCTCACTTTGGCAGAGCATTGAATGAGATGTGGAAATGTCAGAACATGCTCAGGCATCATGTAAAGGATTTGTTGGACTTGATCAAACAGCCAAAAGTAAGTGTAATTCTGTAGTTATGTAAGCATGAGGCAATAATAGGGATTTTCTCTCCCCCAATCCAGTGAATGGTAACCTTGTTAATGGGTTTGTGCAATTGAAATTGTGAGTGGCCTATATCATGTCTAGTGTGCTTGCTTCATTTATAAACTTACAACTCGTCCCCCCTTCAGTATGGAAGTGGAGACCATCGGAATAACATATTTTTGTAGCATAGCTGCCTGTTTCTTTTTTAATCTCTTTTAACCTGGTTTTGCTGTGGGTGTATTGTCTCTTTTGCAGAAGGTGCTGCAAGCAGTCATTACGTTCCCTCTGTGGGTTTCTAGCCTTCAAAAAGATTAAGGCCAAAGCACAAATTTTTTTTTAATCTATACTCCGCTATCAAATACATATTTCTACTTCAGGGTCCATAGGGTATCCACAGGATACCTTGGGGTATAGGTGTGACGTCAGTCGCAGGGCACCAAAGAGTTAAGCTTTCAGCCTCCCAGGATGCACTAGGTCCCCCTCCTATACCCCGCCCCCGAGCCAAGGCACCTCAGTTTAGTTTGGTGCCCGGCCGGAGTCGGGTGCACTTGTTGGAGTGGGGGCTAGAAGAGCCCCTGAAGCTTATTCTTCATGCAGCTGTGGCTGCACAACTGGATGAACAGCATGGACAGTCAGTCCTGACGTCCATGCTGTCTTCCCTACACCCCGCCGGTACCAGAACGCCGGTACTGATCCGGGGATGCTGGTGGGCGTCTGGGGTCACAGCTAGCGGTGACCCCAGATGCTCCGGACCATGGCCGGATTCAAGGGGGACAGAGGTAAGCAGCGGGGTCCCGCGGTGGGTCCCCGCTGATCACATGGTCCTAAGTCCCCAGGCAGGGGGCTCCCTGGGGACTGGCTGCAGCGTGGAGCCAGGCGACCAACCTGCGCTTCCACTACCCCCTGGGACAGCGGACCGCAGCAGAGCGGTAGCGCTGCGGCGTCCCAGGGGTTAAATGCATGCCAGGGGAGCGCGCCTTCCCTGTCTCACAGCCGGCGCCTCCCCCGCTGCACACAGCCCTCTCTGCATGCTGCCGACTGGTCCTGTGGCAGCGCTCCTCCCCCAGGCCAGCCTCCTCTCTGCTCCTCGGCGGCCATCTTCTCCAGAACGCATGGTGAACGCTGCTGGAAGCGCTGGAAGGAAGCATCGTGGTCTGGGTCCCCCCGCATACCTCTCCTCCGCTGTGGTCAGGTCTGTGTATGCAGCGCTGTGTCCTACCAGGCCCTGTGTCTGTGTAGTTGAGTGATCAGCGCTGTTAGTGCAGGAATTGTTATTTTTCTGCATTGTATGTGACTGTGCTAGCGCTGCTGCCTGTAATCTTTTCTTCTCTAAACTGTCAGCTTTATTACTGTCCCTGTTCTTTCTGCTAAAGCCCTTGCGGTGCGGTGCTGCAGGGTGGTCTCTCGCCTATTTAATACTTAATTGGTGAGAGAGGTCACATACGTGGTGCCATCATGTCTGAAAGTGATTTTCCCCTCCGGCTACAGTGTACCACGTGCAAAGTACCGTTAGCGGAGGGGGAGGGTAGCGCGGAGGGCCTTTGCCGGCAGTGTTTGTCCATGGCGCGGCCTATTACGGTTACAGCACCGGTACAGGAGCCGCCCTGGGCTTGTTTCGCTCAGGCGTTAACAGCTTTAGTGGGCCAGTTAGCTCCGCAGTCCGCGTTTACTCCGATGGGTTTGTCCCAGCAGTCTGTGGTGTCGTCACCCATGCAGGGGTTCCCACGACAGTTGGTGGTACCCCACAGTCTCCCTATTTCCCCGCTCCCGGGTTCTCAGGAGCCAGCGTGGGTTAACTCCCTGACGAGTTCTGTGCAGCACTTGTCGGATGTGTTGCAAGGGGAGTCTGTGATGCGGTCTCATAAAAGGCCGGTGGCGTCTCTGTCCGCTCCTTATGAGGATGACGAAGGGACGTCTGATGATGGGGAGATTCTGGATCCTTACGATCAGGAACCTCTCCATACTAAGGACGCTGATGCTAAGTCCAAAGTATATATTCCTGGACTTATTCGGGCGGTCCGCACAGCCTTGGTGATTGAGGACGAAGTTCCCCCAGCGGCTAAATCTAAGTATGCCTTTTTCAAAGATGTGAAGGGCGATGCCACAGTCTTTCCTCTTTCGGGTCAGTTGGTGGACCATTTAGAGGAGGCGTGGAAACAACCTGGCAAAAGATACCAGCCGCCGAGACGCCTGGCGGTGGCTTATCCGTTCGCGGATAATTATTTTGCGAAGTGGGAATCCCCTCCACAGGTGGATTCTCACGTGACCCGTCTTGTCCGTAGTGCCACATTGCCGATGCTATGGACCGCAAGGTAGAAATCTGCCTGAAGTCCGCTTATTCCCTTGCAGGGGGGGCAGCACGGCCGGCTATGGCCATTTGCTGGGTTGCCAGAGCGATGGAGCGCTGGGCGGATTCATTAGAGGCTTCTTTTGAATCCGACTGTCCGGCCGATCAGGCGGAGTTGATTGGCAATCTCCGTGATTCGGCCACCTACATCAACGAGGCGGCTCTAGACATTAGTACTCTGGTGTCTAGAATTTCTTCAGCAGCGGTAGCTGCTCGTCGCACCTTGTGGCTGCGATCCTGGAAGGCGGACGCAGATTCCAAGAAAGGTCTGGAAGCGTTGCCGTTTACCGGAGAAGTTCTCTTCGGTCCGGATCTGGATAAGATTGTGGCCACGCTGGCGGCAGCCAAATCTGCCTGTCTCCCGTCGGCCGCTGCTCCTTCTGGTTCGGGACCATCGTCCTTTCGGTCATCTAGGGCCCAGGGCAGGCCCAAACCACAGTCGTTTCCTCGTCAGGCTGGCCCTAAGAAATCGGTCAAGCCCCGGAAGCAGGCATGGAGTACCAGACGTCCGGCCCTCAAGCCAGATGACAAGCCTGCGGCCTGACGGTCCGGGCCTCCCTTTGGGGGATCCCAGGGTGGGAGGCCGCCTGCTACAGTTCGCCCAGTGTTGGTCGACCACTACGACAGACACTTGGGTTCTGGAGGTGGTTTCCCACGGATACGCCCTCTCCTTCCGGCACAGACCCCCGGCTCGCTTCTTCACCACGGGTCTCCCATCAGACCGGAACAAGGCTACGGAGCTGCGGAAGGTATTGCACACTATGCTCCAGGCTGGAGTTATAGTGGCGGTTCCATTCTCCCAGAGGGGCCAGGGTTTCTATTCAAATCTATTTTTGGTACAGAAACCCAATGGGTCATATCGTCCGATTCTCAACCTCAAAGCACTCAACAAGTCTTTGCGGGTCCCGAAGTTTCGGATGGAGACCCTACGGTCCATCATTCTGGCGCTGGAACCTGGGGACTACTTGGTGTCATTGGACATACAGGACGCTTACCTGCATGTCCCTATTCTTTGGCGCCATCAACAGTTCCTCAGGTTTGCAATCAGCAGCGACCACTTCCAGTTTCGGGCGTTACCTTTTGGCCTGGCAACAGCACCACGTGTTTTCACCAAGGTGATGGCGGTCATGGCGGCTTCTCTGCGGCTGCAGGGAGTCCGCATGTTGCCGTATTTGGATGACCTGTTATTGGTGGCAGGATCTCCAGAGCTCCTGTTACGCCACTTGGACCTGACCATTGCACTGCTGCAACGGCACGGCTGGCTAATCAACTGGCAGAAGTCCACTCTAATCCCGTCTCGGAGGATTCTGCATCTTGGAGCCTTATTGGACTCGGGACAGCAAAGGATCTTCGTGACGGAGGACAAGATCTCTGCTTTACAGTCAAGGGTGCGCAGTTGTCTGCACAGCCGCCGGGTGTCCTTACACTCGGCGATGAGGTTACTGGGCTCCATGGTGTCGGTGTTCGACATGATGGAATACGCCCAGTTTCACTCCAGACCTCTGCAGCACCTGATCCTGTCCAAGTGGAACGGGCTGACTCAGTCTCTGAAGTCCCAGACGATTGTGCTCACCCAGGAGGTTCGCCTGTCCCTTATGTGGTGGTTACAGACGACCCACCTCAACAAGGGACGTCCGTTCTGGGTTCCAAATTGGGTCCTGTTGACAACGGACGCCAGTCTTCGGGGCTGGGGAGCAGTTTCGGGTCCACACTTGTTCCAGGGCAGGTGGACGCCGACAGAAGCGGAGCTTCCAATAAATATCTTGGAACTCCGTGCGGTCTTCAATGCTCTCCAGCAGGCACAGCGGTTTCTCCAGGGTCGCCCGGTGCAGGTCCAGTCGGACAACGCTACCACCGTGGCCTACATAAACAGGCAAGGAGGAACTCGCAGTCGGGCGGCTCTCGTAGAGGTCTCTCGGATCCTGGTTTGGGCGGAGCGCAATCTTCCGGCCATATCAGCGGTCTTCATCCCGGGAGTGCTCAATTGGGAGGCGGACTTTCTAAGTCGCCAGGACGTTCATCCGGGGGAATGGTCCCTGCACCCGGACGTTTTTCAACTACTGGTGGACAGGTGGGGTCTTCCAGAAATCGACCTCATGGCGTCCCGGCACAACAACAAGTTGCCGGTGTACGGGTCTCGCACAAGAGACGAAGGGGCGTCTCTGGTGGATGCTCTGTCCGTCCGGTGGACGTTCCGGTTCGCATACCTGTTCCCTCCGGTCTCCCTTCTTCCACGGGTAATCCGGAAATTCAAACAGGAAGGAGGGACGCTCCTGTTGATAGCTCCCGCGTGGCCCAGACGGCACTGGTTCTCAGACCTTCAGGGTCTGTCCGTGGACATTCCTCTGCGGTTGCCGCTACGACCGGACCTTCTGTCTCAGGGTCCTTGCCTTCACCCGGACCTGACTCGGCTGTCTTTGACGGCGTGGCTGTTGAGACGGCCATGCTGAGGTCCCGGGGGTTTTCCAGCTCTGTGGTGCGGACCATGTTACGAGCTCGGAAACCGTCTTCCGCGAGGATATACCATCGCGTGTGGCATACGTTCTTCCAGTGGTGTCGACCGAGAGGTTATGCACCGCGGGAGTTTCGTCTGTCTCGGATTCTCGCCTTCCTGCAAGCGGGACTAGATCATGGGCTTCGCCTTGCTTCTTTGAAGGTACAGGTTTCGGCCCTATCTGTCTGGTTTCACCGTAGGATTGCTACAATCCCGGATGTGCGCACCTTTATGCAGGGTGTTCTCCGCATTCAGCCGCCCTTTGTTCCACCTGTGGCGCCTTGGGATTTGGCTGTGGTCCTGAGGGCTCTCCAAGGACCGCCGTTTGAACCACTGGGCTCAGTGGATCTTAAATGGCTAACAGCTAAGACTGTTTTCCTTCTGGCCATTGCTTCGGCCAGACGTGTTTCTGAGTTAGGGGCTCTTTCTTGTAGACCCCCTTTCTTGGTTTTTTATGGGAACAGGGCAGTGCTCCGCACTCGGCCCGAGTTTCTTCCCAAAGTTGTTTCCCAGTTTCATATTAACGAGGAAATAGTTGTTCCGGCCTTTAACTCACCGGGTCTTTCCGTGGGTGAGGCCTCTTTGGATGTTGTGCGGGCCTTAAGGACTTATGTTGACCGCACTTCTTCGTTTAGGAAGTCGGACGCTTTGTTTGTCCTCTTTGGCTTCCGTAAAAAGGGTTGGCCTGCTTCAAAGCAAACTTTGGCAGCCTGGATCCGTATGGCTATTTCTGAAGCTTATCTTCATGAAGGCCTACCGGTCCCTCCTTCTCTGAAGGCTCATTCCACTAGGTCTGTGGGTCCTTCGTGGGCAGCTCGACGTGGTGCCTCGGCAGTTCAGATCTGCAAGGCTGCTACGTGGTCTTCTGTCCATACCTTCGTGAGGTATTACAGGTTTGACACCTTCGCCTCTCAGGATGCTTCCTTCGGGCGGCGGATTCTCCTTTCTGCACAGGAGCGTCCCCACCCTTAAAGGATACTGCTTTGGGACATCCCCAAGGTATCCTGTGGATACCCTATGGACCCTGAAGTAGAAAATATGAGATATGGTAAGAACTTACCCTTGTTATCTCTATTTCTACGAAGTCCATAGGGTTCCACAGGACTCCCGCCCTGTCGCACCTGTGCTGCAGATGGGCTTTGCTCTGGTCACCGGTTTTCCGTCTCCCTCTGGTGAGAATGTGATTCTTGTATGTGTCCAGATCTTTGTTCTCTCTCTTCCTTCTCCTCCTCCGGCCTATGGCTTGGTAACTAACTGAGGTGCCTTGGCTCGGGGGCGGGGTATAGGAGGGGGACCTAGTGCATCCTGGGAGGCTGAAAGCTTAACTCTTTGGTGCCCTGCGACTGACGTCACACCTATACCCCAAGGTATCCTGTGGAACCCTATGGACTTCGTAGAAATAGAGATAACAAGGGTAAGTTCTTACCATATCTCATATTATCTCAGAATTCAGTGGCGTACTGTCTGTTGGCAAATCATTATTAGTAGTCTTCTCTTTTTATCTTTAGACTTATAATAATTTATTTCACTAGTCCAGGCATGCCATTGCTATGCGTAAGCTGAGTCACTACTGTTGGCGTATCTTAACCCCACTGTCAGTCTCTGAGTTTAGAGTATGGGATTTGATGGTTAACTGGAAAATTGCATTTTCATGGCAAAATTTTCCCATCCTGCCTTTTTTAATTAGCAGAGTGACCTGATTCTCTCTTTCCATAATTTTACCATCTCTCCCTTGAATATAAACTTGTCTGGCTCCTACACTTTTCTCTATTTATAGCTTGTTTTTTTTTTTTTTTTTTAATTGTTCCTGTGTTTTTCCATGTATATTTTCATTTAAGTGTTCACATTTAGCAGAAAGTAGGTCTATCAAGTAATTCAAATTTTAGTTTTTTTTTTTTTTTTTTTTCCGTTCGTTGTGATTAGGTAGTTACTCCTCAAACATCTTTGCTGCAGTCGGGCCTAACAGGCCCTCTCTGCGAGCCAGGTCCCGTGAGACAATAGCGTCGAGCTTCTTTCTTCTTCCTCCACTAGGGGGCACAGGGACAACTCTGGGTATAGCCTGGAGGGGAGAGTCTGGGCACTAAACGGATAATGCAAATCACCCACAAGCCCAGGCTCCTCTCCTCTATACTCTGCTCCCAGGCACTGTCGACTGGGTCAGTAACTTCAGCCGCGGACTCCACAGGACGGAGACCACCAGGGACTTGGTATTGGAGCAGGGGCTGTTTTATTACAGCGGCGGCCATTTCCCTGGGGATTAGACCAGCCGGGAGAGGCGGCGTTTCCCTGTTCTCCCTACCCTGGGGCGTACTTTACCTAAGAGGCCAGCAAGCCTCAGGCATGTTTTTTCTACCACTCCTCCCCCACTAGATCGCAGAGCGGCCATTTTACCTATAGCCTGACTCAGCGTTGGAGGGTGCAGCAGGGCTCCTCTCTCCAGCAGTTGCGCTACATTCCTGGCTCCTTCCTGCTAAAATTGGCTGGTTTGTTGAGCTTGCCCACATATTCTACATATTGGTCTGAGTGTATGGTGTATGAAAGTGTACTTTCCTCATATCTGTGCCGCTGGGGCTGGTCACTGAGGGTACATCCCTTGCAGGGTTGAGAACTATTTTAAGTTGTATACCTAGCTGGTAGTGGCTACAGCAAAAGCAGATATATTTCTAGTACAGGTGTGTTCACTGTATCCTAGCACTGGAAGACCCTGATTTGCTTTCACTTTACTAATTGTTTAGTGTGTAGTTTTTTCTGTGACTTACAGTATGTCCAGAAATAAAACTACTAAGGAGGCGGGCGCTACTGCATCGCGCTCTTGCAAATGTTAGACCGTATGTTAATGCCAGTACCACCTTGTTGTGCCTCAGCTCCCCATGGCGGAGCCACCCTGAATGCAAACTTTTTTTCCCAGTCCGTCCAGGGGTTAGCTCAGGTGTCCACGTCTTTTTTCAGCAGATGCTGGATAGGGAGAGGGCTCCTAGGCATAGACCTGCTCCACATGAAAGTTCCACTTTATCTGCCAGAGGTTCGGATTCAGAGAGCTCTTCGGATGGCAAGGCTAGCGCTTCCATTGCCTCAGACGTGGAGACGACATCTCTCCCAGAAGAGGCTATGGGCCGTATTCAATTTGAGGCGTTAAGTCCGGATCGGCGGTAATTTACCGCCGATGACGTAATTTTCGCCTGTTTTCATTTTACCCCGTATTCAATTAGAAAGACTTTCCGCCTAGGCGGAAAGTCAATGCGATGTAACAGACGGTAAAGTATCGCCTATGAATGGCAGGCGGTAAAAAGTGCAGAATTGGGGTTTTGGGGTGCAACATTGCGGGACCCCCCGTGCAGCCTTCAGATAGTCCCCCAAAGGTAAACTCTGTAAAAAAAAAAAAAAAAAAAACACTTTTGGACACCCCAAAAAAATCACTTTAATTTTGGGGATGAAAGAAAAAAATTGGGGGACAAAGTCATAAACTAGCGATCTTTTCACTATGCGGGGGGATTGTTGGGGGGGGATTTCCTCAAGTATGCCCCAAGTGTTTTTTCATTGCAGCTGCTTGCGGCAGGTGGATTTTTCAAGTTTTTTTCAAACTCACTTTAGCAACATTAAAATATGTTGACCCCCATTTTTAAGTACCCCAAACCTGATGGGCATAGTTATTTTTCCCATAAAAATCTTCTAAATGCTATTCTGCAGCACTTTCTTCCAAGCTGCATTTATGCACCTGCCGCGGCTATTGCAAACCCCAACTTCACTATGGGGGTACCCGTAGTGATCCCCTATGTCTAAACATCTTTAGGGTGTTCCCTGGAATATTTCCCAAAAATTCCTGTTATGTTTCTACCTGTAAAAAAATGGGATAAAACTTAAAAAAAAAAAAAAAAATGACACAGAGCCCCCTCCAAAAGCCAAACCAGCCCCAGGCTTGGCAGCCAGGGGTGGTTTTTAAAAATACGGGGAACAAAATGTGTAGGGTTCCACTGTATTTTAGAAACCAACACCAGGCTGCAGGGACTAGTGCTGGTTTTAAATATAGGGGGCAAAAAAGACGTGGGGTTCCCCCTATATTTAAGACCAGCACCAGACCCAACCGACCAGGGTGTAAGGCCACAGCCCGGAGACCCAATCACCGGGGCTCCAGGTCCAAAGCATTAGCACCCCAAGTCGGTCAGCGCAAGCCGGTGAGCTCGGGGGAGTTGGTGACCCCCCAAAGAAGGGTGTCGCGCCCCCCCCCCCTCCTGAGCACCCCAGGCTTACGCTGAAGCCCGGGGCTCTTCCCCATACCCCTGGAGCGGTGGGTATGGGGTAATGGGTGGGCCAAATAATGTAAGACTATTGTACTTTACAGTGGAACTACAAGTGCCAGCATGCCTGCCATTTTTCACTTGTGGAGCTACAAGTGTCAGCAGATATGCGGCACTTGTAACTTCACTGTAAAATAAGTAGTTAAAAAAAAAAATAAAACACACACACCTTGTCCAGTATAACTTTATTACACATACTTACCTATACCAGATGGAATATCCATAATGAATGGCCCTGCAAAAAAGAATTCATACTCGCCTATATCCTTGCACTGGTCTCCGTAGCATCCCCGGGACTTGGCAAAACAAAAAACCTACTCTATTGACCACACTGACACAGGATGTGTATGTGTGTTGCCACACGTACACATCCCTCCCGAATGTCAGCTGACTTGACTGAACGGGACATTGCAGTCCTGTCAGCCAATCAGCGGCCGCGCTGACTGTAGAGCGGCTGCTGATTGGCTCCAGCAACTGACAGTGCCCACGTGGGCCGACTTGCCCACGTGGGAACTGTCAGTTGCCGGAGCCAATCAGCAGGCGCTCTACAGTCAGCGTGGCCGCTGATTGGCTCACGGACATGCAAGCTCCGTGCAGTCCCATCAGCGCCCATTCGGGAGCTATCAGTATGTGTGGCAACTCACATACTGATAGCTGGTGCGTGGATCGTGAACTCATTTTTTTGTTTTGCCAAGTTCATGGATTACTGCGGAGACCAGCGCCAGGATATAGTTGAGTGTTTTTTTGTTTGCAGGGCCATTCATTTAGAATTACTACTGGAGAAGAGGACAGATACATCTGGCATAGGTAAGTATGTGTGAATGGGTAGGTGTCTGAAATAAAGTTATACTAATCACGGTGTGTGTGTTTTTGTCTTTTTTTAACTATTTATTTTACAGTGAAGTTACAGGTGCCGCATGTCTGCTGGCACTTGTAGTTCCACTGTAAAGTACAATAGTCTTACATTATTTGGTCCCCCCATTACCCCTATACCCACCACTCCAGGGGTATGGGGAAGGGCCCCGGGCTTCAGCGTAAGCCTGTGGTGCTAGGGGGGGGGGGGACCCTTTTTTTTTTAGGGGTTCCCGACTCCCCCGAGCTCACCGGCTTGCCCTGACCGACTTGGGGTGCTAATGCTTTGGACCTGGAGCCCCGGTGATTGGGTCTCCGGGCTGTGGCCTTACACCCCGGTCGGTTGGGTCTGGTGCTGGTCTTAAATATAATGGGAACCCCACATCTTTTTTGCCCCCTATATTTAAAAGCCGCACTAGTCTCTGCAGCCTGGTGTTGGTTTCTAAAATGCGGTGGAACCCTACACATTTTGTTCCCCGTATTTTTAGAAACCACCACTGGCTGGCAAAGCCTGGGGCTGGTTTGGCTTTTGGAGGGGGGTCGTATATAATTTAAAAAAAACAAAAAACTTTTATCCCGGTTTTTTACAGGTAGAAACATAACAACAGGAATTTTCGGGAAATATTCCCGGGAACCCCCTAAAGTTGTTTAGACATAGAGGATCACTATGGGTACCCCCATTTTAATTTTGTAATGAAAGTCGGGATTTGTAATAGCCGCCGGCATTTTTGCACAATTTTTAAAAGATGACGTTAGGGACTTAAAAATATGCTAGTACCCATTTTCATGTACCCCAAATTTGATGGGACCACTTAAAAAACTGAAAAAAAATAAAAAAACCTAACTGCTCTTCTGCATGTCTTCTTCAGTTGGTAAAAAAAACACCTTCCACGGCTATTTAAAAACCCCAACTTTCTTCTGCATGCAAAAACGGGGGTACCCATAGTGACCCCCGAGGTCTGGACATCTTTAGGGGGGTCCTACAATTATTTCCCAAAAGTTCCTGTGTTTTATCGCCAATCCAAGTGTCGCCAGGTCCCGTTTTCGCCTACTTTGAAATTGGATACCGGGATACGCGGGCACGCGCGCGATACTTTAACGCCTGCAAAACAAGCGAAGTTGGCTCGACTCTAATTTAATACGGCTCTGTCTCATGTAGAAGTGGAGACTCTTATAAGAGCAGTTATGACTATTCTGCTAGTTGAGGAATCGGAGCAATCGATTCAAGGCACCTGTCTTTAAAAGACAGAAAAAGTCAGAGGCGGAATTTCTATCTTCTGCGCAACTAGATCATCTCCTGGTGGAGGCGTGTGACACTTTCAAGTTTCTAAGCGCATAGCTACCTTTTACCCTCTCCCTGCTGTGGATAGTGCTAAGTGGGAGTCTCCTCCCCCAGTAGCTGCATTACTAGACTTATTCGGTCATCCTTCCTCCCTATTCCTAGCACTGCATCTCTTTAAAGATCCTACAGATTGGAACTTAGAAAACTTCTTAAAGACCATTTATGTAAATGCTGGGGCTTTAGTTCGTACATCCCTGGCATCAGCTTGGGTAGCTAAAGCTGTGGGCCGCTGGGCTGACACTTTGGAAGAAGGTCTCATCTCTAGTGCACATAGAGCTGACTTAGTTACTACAGTTGAACATATCAAAGAAGCAGCTTCTAATCTATGAAGCATCTATAGATTCGGGGATTTTGACCTCTAAAGTTTCTGCTTCGGCAGTGGCGGCCAGAAGAGCTCAGGCTACGCACCTGGAAAGCGGACACAGAATCTAAGAAGGCTCTGGAAGCTCTTCCCTTTTCAGATGACATTCTGTTTGGTCCTGATTCGGGTATGATCATGACTACATTGGTTACATTCAAATCTGCCTTCTTACCATCTATCACAATTACAAGACCCAATACTTCAGCATCTTTCCTTTTGACCTCAGGGTAAAGGTGTCCATCCACTAGACGATTAAGTTGAGCGATTGAACTATAACGATATCGTTCATAAATCGTTTGCAAAAATATCTAAAACAACCAGCGATGCGCGCTCCCGCTGGTCGTTTTGACATCTATCATCGGGCAAACATGCTGGATAACCTGACGATAATGTCAGGTTCAGCATGTTTGCAGATGATTGATGTGTCTACACTGAACGACTGCTTGTTTAGTGAAGGCACATCACAGACTGACAAATGACTGCACGATTACAATGTCGTAATCGTGCAGTTGTTTTGAGGTCTGCTAGTGGGTGGACAGCTTTAGGCCAGAGGTCAGCCATTCCCCAGAACCCAGAGTTCTGCTCCTAAAAATTCCAAACCCAGAGATAAACAACCCTGGTCCACCAGACGTCCATCCTCAAAACCAACGGACAAGCCTGCTGCATGACGGGGTGGGCCTCCTCCCAGGGGACCTCTGAGTGGGAGGCCGGCTTTTTCGTTTTTCAGCAGTGTGTATGCAGACCACAACAGACACTTGGGTAAGGGGAGTTTGGTCTCAAGGATACGCTCTCACCTTTTGTCAGTGTCCACCTTCAAGGTTCTTTTCCACCAGCCTTCCTATACAGCCGGAAAAGGCAGAAGCTCTCTAGGCGTCTATTCGCTCTCTCATGGCCTCGGGTTGTTATTCCTGTTCCCCAGAAAGGGTTCAGTTTTTGTCAATCTCTTTGTAGTTCAGAAGCCGGACATCTCTTTCTGACCCATCCTCAATTTAAAACACCTGAACAAATTTCTTCGGATTCACAAATTCGCATTGAGTCCCTGCGGTCCATCATTTTAGCTTTGGAACCAGGGGACTTTATAGCATCACTGACTATACAGGATGTCTGTTTACATATCCCTATACGAACCAATTATCAAAATAATTCAGGTTTACTGTCCAAACCAGACCATACTAATTTCAGGTATTACCCTTTGGACTGTCCATGGCCACCAGGTGTTCATGAAAGTCATGGCAGCACATCTGCACTGAAAGAGTGTCAGAATCTTACCATACCTGGATGACCTGCTTCTCTTGGCACAGTCTCCAGCATTTCTCCGGGTTCACATCTATATGACTGTGGTGGTTCTTCAATCACACGGGTGGAAAATCAATTGGAAGAAGTCCACGCTATCTCTATCCCAGGAGATGCTCCATCTGGGAGCCTTGTTGAATTCCAGAGCTCAGAGTCAGACAAGATTGTGTCATTACAAACCAGAATTTGCACCTTTCTCAGTCAGTGGTGTGTGTCCATTCACTCATGCATGCAAATTCTGGGGTCGTTGGTGTCCACTTACGACATGGAGTACAGCCAGTTTCACTCCCTGGCCTCTCCAGAGTCTCCTGCTTAAGCATGGATCAAGTCACGTCTGAACCTCAAGGCTCAGACTCTAATTATTCCTCAGGAAGTTAGTCTCTCCCTACTGTGGTGGCTCCAGTGTTCTCATCTGGACAGGGGATGCCCCTTTTGGATCCAGGACTGGGTCCTTCTCACCACTGAAGCAACCATTTGGGGGTGGTGGTCTATAACTGGTCAACTAACCTTTCAGGGACGTTGGACAAGTCAGGAGAGCCAGCTATCTATCAACATCCTGGAGTTTTGTGCCATGTTCAGGGCTCTATGTCAGGCACAGCACCTCCTTTGTGGACATCCAGTGAAGATAGTCAGACAACGAAACTGCGGTGGCCTGCATAAACTACCAGGATGGCACTCGCAGTCAAGGAGCCTTGCAAGAAGTCAGCAGAATTCTTCGCTGGGCGGAATGGCATCTTCCAGCACTGCTCGCAGTCTTCATCCTAAACGTTCAAAATTGGGAAGCGGGCTTCCTAAAGTCATCAGGACGTACATGCAGGCAAGTCTGTGTTACATCTGGACATCTTCCAGCACTTAGTCCATCGCTGGGGCCTACCAGACATCGACATGATGGCGTCTCGCTACAATGCACTGGCGGTTCCCTGGACCTATCCTTCGGCTCTCATCCTTGGAGGTCCAGATTTCGGCCTTGTCTGTCCTTTTTCAAAGACTGCTTTACTTACTGAGGTGCGTACTTTTTTCCAGGGAGTTCTCTATGTACAGCCTCCGTTATTATGGCTCCTGTGGCTCCCTGGGATCTTTCGTTAGTTCTCGGAGCTCTTTACTTGAGCCCTTGCAGTGAGTCGACTTGCGTTGGCTCACATGGAAAACGGTGTTTCTATTACCCTCCGAGTCGACAAGTTGGCTATCTGATTTGAACGCTCTCTAGTGTTGCTCTCCTTTTTCTTGTGTTCCATTCAGACAGGGCTGTCTTAAGGACTCGCTTAGGCTACCTTCCCAAGGTAGTGTCCCGTTTTCATATTAATCAAGAAATAGTTCCTGCATTTCAGTTGGCGGATCCATCTCACCCTGAGGCTTTGTTGGATGTGGTGAGGGCTTTCTGTTTGTATGTCAAACTGACTTAAGGAGCGTATGTCAAACTGACTTAAGGAGCGTACACACTAGATGATATGCTCCCTGAGCGATATTGTCTAGTGTGTCCCCGGCAGGGTGTGCTCAATGTCGTTCATGACATTGAGCACACCCGCTGAACGATATCATTAGCGATATCGTTCAGCGCCGGGCTCTCTCCCCCATTCCATAACATGCAGCAACCTGACGACATCGTCAGGTTGGCCTTCATGTTAACCCGATGAACGATAATGACAAACGACCCGCGGGAACGTGCGTCGTCGTTATCATTCATCGTTTTTATGTTAAAAATGGACGATAAAGTGGCCGACCTAACGATATAGTTATCGTTCAGTCGTCCACTTTAATCGCCCAGTGTGTACGCACCTTAAGAGGTTTCGTAAGTTGGACTCTCTATTTGTCGTGTACGATTTTCACAAGAAGGGTTGCCAGCTACTAAGCAGACTTTAGCCTGCTTGCTGCGATTACCATTCTCCAGGCTTACTCCTTGGTGAACCTACCTGTCCCTGCCGTGGTGACTGCCCATTCCACCCGGTCAGTGGGGGCTTCCTGGGCAGCATGCTGTGGGGCTCTTGCAGAACAGCTCTGTAAGGCTGCCACATGGTCGTCTGCTCATACCTTGATCAGATTTTACGCTTTTGATACTTTTGCGTCCTCAGACACTGCCTTCGGGTGTTCTGTGCTCACTGCAGCTCAAGAGCGTGTCTGCCCATAGGGGAAAGCTTTAGGGCGTCCCAGAGTTGTCCCTGTGCTCTCTTGTGGAGGAAGAAAAGGAGACTTATGTCTTACCTGGTAAGTCTTTCTTTGACTCCCTATGGGGCATAGGGCGCCCACCCTGACGCACCTGTCTGCCGGGGGTGTTTCTTTTGTGACCGGTCCGGCTGTACTTCCATGATATGTGTGGTTCTGTATGTATGCCGGCCTTCCTTTGCCTTGTCCTCCTCGCTCCTGCCGTGGGCTTGCAAACTAAACTGAGGTCCAGTGCCTGGGAGTGGGGTATAGACTAGAGGAGCCTGGGCTTGTGGGTAATGTGCATTAACCGTTTGGTACCCAGACTCTCCTCTCCGGGCTATACCCAGAGTTGTCCCTGTGCGGAGTCAAAGAAAGACTTAACAGGTAAGATGTAAGTCTCCATTTTTCAGTATTTTTATTTTTTTTCCCAAAAATTGTAAGTCACAATGCAATGTACTAGGAAGCACCAGGAGACACTGCTGATAAATTTGATGTACAACACTTGTATATTTGTGTGCGACTGAGTGTCCGTATCAGCATACGAAGTGCTACAATGCAACCAAGTTCCATCAAAGTCCAAAAGACGCCCAATGGGATTTGACTGCTCACTCACGCCAGGCACATCGCGCCATGTGGCAGATTGAAGATTAGATGTAGGAGGACACATCTGTAAATAAGTTTCACTGTAAATTTTAAATCTCTCACACCTTTGTCTTTCAGTCAGAATCTGGGAGTAAAGCAATATTTTCAAAAGTGATGGTTATAACACGTAAGTTTGAGTTATGTTATGTCTTTATATCAAAATGGTTTTCTAACATGTAAATGGGGTTTGAAAGTGCATGCATCCCTATAGTCTAAAGGCGTGAACAACCAATGCATTTTTATTCTTGTAGCAGCCTGTCTTCCTGCTACACTTAGACTGCTCTTCATTTGGTTTCTCTGTACCAAACAGCCATTGTAACCAACCTAGAGCCAGGTAGATATGTACTGCTGGTGGAGAAGACGGCAGACCTGCTGCTATAGTAACAAAGCTGCTGCTTCCCCTCTCACTCTGCTGCTACGATTTGGTAGATGGGAGAGAATTTGAAGTGACCTCAATCCTTTGCATCCTCCTAGCATTGATTGCGGTGGCAGATTGAAGTTGCAAGTTGAAGTAGTTGTGATTTAAATTTGCAGTTTCAGCAGCGTTTAGTTGAGCAGAGCATAAAAGGGGGAGAAAATTGTTCAGTTTAAAAAAGAAAAATTTGAGAGACTGAAACATGAGACAAATGGTGAGAAATAGATCACATAAAGGGAGGTTTCGGGGAGCTGGGGGAGAGAAAAGGAAAGACTGGGATATAATTCAGCCCAAAGGGGTGATTTTAATGTGCGCATAGATTTACATGTATTATGCATTGTGAGCATGCCCCTGTAACTGCTTTGCCTATCTGTTCATATTCAGTTTTGTTTTATTGCTGTTTGTCTCCAATTATAAAATGCTCTGGAGTATGCTGGATCTCTATATTAATGTTAACGGTAACAAATTTAGAATTTTTTCCCCAGTGAAATTCCTTAAACTTTGCTAGTGCCCGCACTTTAGATTTCTGCCATCTGCAACTATTCCCCTGTGCCCATAGCCGGCCAGGAAGCTAATTTTTCTAATTGCTTATAGATTTATTTATTTATTTTATGTTAGACTTTTTTTTTTTTTTAACCATTTAATTGATGTGACGCACTAGAAGCACCCAAACAGATCCTGTGACTCTGTGATGCCTGAAGTGGTCAAGAGTGTGTTTTCTTTCCAGAAGAACAGATCTGTCTGATTGGCATAGAGGTTGGCATTACTGCCATTATAGCATTGTGGGCCCACCATTTTTCACTCTAGTCTTTACATTATGAATGTTGTTCCCTGGTTGTCTAGGGGTAAAGGTGGTGGCTGAGCCACTATAGCTAAGGTTCCATTGTCCCCAATCGACTCGGACAAAAGAATAAAATTTCCATTTTACCATCATGTCTAGCTCATGGCTATCTGTAGAACGTGCATGTGTCTTTTATTCCCTGTTATGTTTTGGACCTAGATTGTCTTGTGGAATACAAATAATTCTATCGGAACTGTCAATATAAGCCTGGAGACCTTAAATGTTGCTTGATTCAATAGTTCTATGTAATGGAGCGTACACACGGTCAGATTTGTCAGATGAACGACTGAACATTTGAACGATTTTACCAAAGTTTTGAACGATTTTTGACTGCATTAAAATGAATGGAATCGTCCAAGTCTGACTGCAAACCCATCAGATGTCAGATATCGTTATCTGACAAACGGGAACGCGCATCGTTGATCGTCCATCGTTCAGGCATGTCAGATATGAACGATTTTCCTTCAGATATGAACGACTGAACGATTTTTAAATCGTTATCGTTCATATCTGAAGGAAAAATCTGATCGTGTGTATGCACCATTACTTTTGGTTTTGTCACAGAGTTGACCTGTATAGTAGCTGAATTTTACGTTTTGGTCTCAGGAAACTTGCCAGATCCTGGCAAAGGTCAAGACTTTTTGAAGAAATTTACACAAGTTTTAGAAGAAGATGAGAAAATAAGAGGCCAGCTGGAGAAGCTTGTAAGCCCAACCTGTTCATGCAAGCAGGCAGAAGTGTGTGTGGTAAGAGAGCTACAGCAAATTTACTTGAACTCCTGATTATTTTTTTTTTCTTTTCTCCTACACTGCATAATAAGGAAAACTGTATAAATATAAAGGAGTTTTTCTCATGGCACTTCATTGTTGTGGTTCCTGAAATGTCCCCAGATCCTTGGGCAGTGCACAGTAAAATGGTTTGGACATGATTACCTTACAACACTGGTGCCTGTCTGCTTTTCACTTTTCTAGATGCATAAATTAAATGAGAACAGATATTTTCAATTCATCTGAAAAAATAGTCCTGTGTAGTTTTGTGTATATGAAAATGAACAAGATTTATCTTGCCATCTTTGCAGAATAATGCTAGTGTAGTGTGGGAAAGGGCTTGAATTTGCCTAGTATCTGTTCTTCTACTGGAGGGTGTTTATTTCTAATTGAATGGTTACTGTATGTACACCCAGTGTGTTTTTAGGTGGGACATGTATAAGATGAGTCATGTTTAAAGGCCACTTGGAAAATTTTGTTAAGAACAACATGGTAAAACTAGTATATACACATCCAGTGTCGGGATGGGGGGCCCATCAGGGAATGCAGTGGTAGGGGCCAATGCTTAAGGGGTGTGGCCAGCCATCACAGAGGCGGCATTATCCTTTATTTCTATGACACCACAAGGGTTCTGCAGCGCCTTACAGAGTACATAAACAATTCAGCAGAACAAAAGAACAGTGACTTGCAGTATAAGACAATGCAGGATATGTTCTATTACTGCAACAGTGATCATAACCCTCAAATAATTATGATGGCAGAAGTCAAGGGCTAGGTGTCTACGGTAATAGTAAGGGAAGGAAAAGCACATGGGGGAAGAGGGCCCTGCTTGTGAGCGCTTACATTCTAAAGTATAGGGGAAGTTAGACAGGGGTGACACAGATGGGGTATATAGTTAGGATGAGAGATGGAAGGCTTTGATGAAGTGGGTCTTGAGAACCCATTTGAAGTTTTGCAGAGAGTCTGACAGGGACAGTTAGAGAATTCTACAGCTAGGGAGCAGGACGGGCAAAATCTTGGAGGCAGTCGTGGTAAGAAGGTAACCAGTTGGCAGGAGAGTTGACATTCATTAGTGGAGCGAAGAGGGTGTCGACGGTAGATAAGGTCAGAGATGTAACTGTGAAAGGGCTTTGTGAGTGAGTGTGAAATACTTGATTTGGATACTGAAAGGAAAGTGGAGCCAGTGTAGGGCTTGTATGAGAGAGGAAGACAGATTTACGTTTGGAGAGGAAAATGAGCCGAGCAGCAGCAGCATAAAGCTCAGATTGGAGTGGATAGAGGTGGGAGTCCAGATTCCAGGAGGTTACAGTAGTCCAATCTGGAGATAACCAGTGAGTGGATGAGGGTCTTAAGCTGGCCACACATCTAAAGATTATCTGTCCAACCAGCCAACTAGTAGATTGGTTGGTTGGAATGAAAATCTGGTAAGGAATACAATCAGCAACTTGCTCCCAGACGCTGAAAAATGGACCAAAACTGTTGTATAAACAAATAGTTTAATTCAAACCTTTAACAAACTTGTCTGACGACCATTTTCATCTGTTTTCTGGCATTTAGGAGTAAATTTCTGACCATCATTTACTCCCATTCCTTACCAGATTTTCATTCCAACCAATCAACAAGTTGGCTGGTTGGATGTAAGTTGTTCTAGTGTGTGGCCAGCTTAAGTAGCATCCTGGGTGAGAGTGTCTGATCCTGAAAATATTTTTGAAATGGTAGCGGCAGGACTGCGACAGGTCCTGAATGTGAGGTTTGAAGGAGAGGGAGGAGTCCAGGATAACTCCAAGACAGCGCACTTGGGGACTAGGAGATGGTTGTGCCGTCAATATATTTTTTAAATTATAGTCAATTCTGATAGTGCATACATTTTAATGTACCAGATTGATAGCAGCAATGCACTGTAGTGAATACACCATATCGAAAGGAATGCAGTATCAAGTGGCATATGTATAATAATTAAGCACATAATGGTGTGTATATGCCACATTATGCGCATTGTACATGTAAAAGGGACTCCGGTACTGAACGGCCTTTGTCTAAAACTCATTGTAAAAAAACCCCCCCTCAAATTATTGAGCTATCTAAGCCCCATACCACTGGGATGACTTAATTGTAGATTAGTAAATGAATGCAGAGCTACAATGCTATTCCAGTCACTGACAGGTACTGCGTTCATTATGTTAAAGCCCACAGCCAACAAGAACAAGGGACTATGTTGATTGGCAAGAGGGCGAATCTTGGTGTAGTTTCTATAGAAGTACCTGTGTTAATCAGTGCTCCGACTCCACCAGGTAACTGCTCCTCTAATAGAGTAACCATGTTTAATATGAGTGTACAGTCTGGAGCCTGACCCCTAGAGGAGGGAGGGAGGCCCACTTTGTACTTCACCTGTTCCTCTATGGGCCAGTCCAAACCTATACATTTCACAATAATTTTCACAGCTTTTCTTTTAGCCTGATGTAAAATGTAGAAAAAGCAAATAACGCTGTTCATCTAAACCAGAAAGCAAACATTTCATATGTGAAGCTTAGCGTTGAAATGGACTCCATAGATTTTGCATAGCAGCTCTCCATAAAAGCATTTTGCTTTAATGAGTGAGCCTGATGAGATGCAGACTGCCTAATGTTACTCCTGGCAATTAGAGACAGCAGCCTGACCATGTATACAAAAGTATCAACTCTAGTTGTTGTTTTGGTTGAATTATATAACTATTAGTTAACTGTAATAGTCCATTGCTGTGTATTAACAGATCTCATGGACTTGATGGTAATAATTTTTTTTTCTCTGCTCCCATTACTTAAAAATCAATAATAAAGCGAGATGTTACAAAGAAATTGGGCAATCCGAAGCAGCCTACAAACCCTTTCCTGGAGATGATGAAATTTCTGCTCGAGCGAATAGCACCTGTGCACATAGACACAGAGTCTATAAGGTAAGCATCTTCTTCTTTGTATTGACAGCAAAGATAGCCTAAGCTTTAGGTAGAGTGGATTAGATGTAAGTACAGAACGGAGTGTGCTCATTTTTGGTAGTGTTGTACAAGTATATCCATGATGAGTGCTGCATATATGTTGGAACTACAGGCTGAGTCTCCCATATCCAAAATCCTTGTGACCAGGGGTATTTTGGATATCGGAATATTCCGTGTATTGGAAAATTTTATACCATAATGAGATCTTGGGAATGGGACCCAAATCTAAACACCGAAAGTATTTGTTTTATATACACCTTATACACACATCCTAAAGGTTATTTTATACTAGATTTTTAATAATTTTGTGCCTTAAAGTTGGTGTACATTGAACCATCAGAAAGCAAAGGTTTCACTATCTCAGTCATGCTAAAAATATTCCGTATTTCGGAGTATTTGGATATGGGAGACTCAACCTGCACTGAATAATAGTCCTACAGCACTATTTATGGAGATACGGCTTGTACACACTAGACGTGGTCTAGTGTGTAGCGACCTCTTAAGCGACGGGACCCAGCAGGGTGCAGGCAATGGCAAGTGCATGCATGGCGATGACAGCGGGGGCCATGCTGCATTCGGCTGCATGGCCCTCGCTGACTGTTGCCCTTCGGACCTGCGTGTGAATGACTATGCACGGGAGCACGCATAGTCGGTGATATAGCGGGTACACACTAGACGATGTACCCGATAGGTCGTCCAATCCTGCCTGTTCGGACAACATATCTCTGCTGGCTGTACCCTCTTGGACAGGCCTAACCTGAGAGAACCTGATTCCATGAGGAAAAATATCACATTTTAGTTTAGAAAACTTTTGGCAAAGTGATCGTCTTAGAGACTTCCTGTTTTATATTTTTTTTATTGTTCATTTATGTACATTTTTAAAATGCCCATTGTTTATCATGCATAACATGGCTTTTGATTAACTGTTTAACAGTAACACTGCTGCACTGTTTTTGATTTTGGAGCTTCAAATCTAATCTCTACTGTGTTGACAAATACACTTGTGTTTTTTTGTTCCATCTATGGCATGTGATTATTGTTTCTCCTCCATCCACTAGGGGACACTGGAGCTTCATGACAGTGGGTTATAGACTGTGTGTTGAGTAGAGCCTGGCACTTTAACAATCTGAAAGTGTGACTGACACCTCCCCCTCTATGCCCTGTCAGCCCCAGGTTTTAGAATGTGCCCGAGAAGAGCCAGTGCACATGGTGCTGTCTCCAGCCATATTTTCTAATTTTTATTAATTATATTTATTACAAGCATGAGGAAAGGCAGACTGCTGCCGTGACAGTCTGCCTGCACCGTTGGAACCGCCAGGGTAGGTACAGTCACAGCTAGAGCAGCCTGTGTCCGGTCACCCTTATGGAGGGGCCACCACCTAATATTGAGTCCACAGACTCAGTGGGCCCGAAACAGCTGAAACCGGCTCGTGTCAGTGTCCCCCGCTCCCCCCTCCTTGCCCAATACTCTGGCCGCAACAGCATCAAGTGAGTATACAGACCTCTCCTACTTGCCGGAGTGAAATGAGATCCTCCACAAATATCACCTTGTCTGCATACAACACCTGTGATAGTTTGCACAAGATAGTTTGCCTTCACTCCTCTGGTGTGATCTTTCTCAACAGGTTTTCCAGTCGATCTTTTGAGACAACTAGTTTTGCGTCGGACAAGCTTCGGTTGGCCGTGGTTCTGGTCCCGGTTCTGACTGCTCAAAGAACCCAGTGATTTTATTCCAATATTTTTGTAATTCCAAAGCTGGATGGGTCAGTCAGACCCATTATAAATCTCAAGTCTTTGAACCAGTACGTCTCCTTCCACAGGTTCAAGATGGAGTCCCTACATTTGGTGATTGCGGGACTAGAGGCAGGGGAGTTTTTGGTGTCAAAGATGCCTATCTACACATTCCCATTTGGGAACCTCACCAGGCCTTCCTCAGGTTTGCCATCAGGGATGCTCATTACCAATTTCCAGTACGTGCCGTTTGGTCTCTCGTCTGCTCCCAGAGTATTCACCAAGGTGATGGTGGCTCATCAGCGCTCTCAGGGGGTGACTATTGTCCCTTACCTGGACGACCTGCTCATCAAGGTACCGTTGGCAGAAGAGCCTTTCTGATTCTTTGGCCGTACATCCTTGTGTACCTATTCCCCTTTTCCGCTTCTTCCTTTGGGTTCTCAAGCGGATCAAGCGAGAGTCGTCCACAGTCATCCTAGTGTCTCCGGATTGGCCTCGTCTGGATTGGTTCTCTGATCTCCTCCTCCTTCTGGCAGACGATCCTTGGCCCCTTCCACTACAGACGGATCTGCTACTGCAGGGTCCATTCCTGTTTCCGGATTTACGTCGGCTTCGTTTAACGGCGTGGCTGTTGAGACTGCCATCCTGAGACGAAATGGCATTCCAAGGGTTGTCATTCTTACTATGCTCAGAGCTAGGAACGCATCATAGCATTTGGAAGGCTTATATCTCCTGGTGTGAAGGACGTGGATCTTCCACTTCGACCTTTCATTTGCTGCATCTTCTTTTTCTTCAAAAGGGGCTTGACGCAGGTCTACGTCTCCGAACTCTAAAAGTGCAGATTTCTGCTCTTTCTGTTTCTTTTCCACCGTCGCCTAGCTCTGATTTCGGAGTTTCAGACGTTTTTTTTTTTTTTTCAAGGGGTGCTTAGAGTTCAGCCCCCCTTTGTGCCATCCACGGCTCCTTGGGACCTGAACCTCATATTATTCTTCCTTCAGACGTGGATTTGAAATATTTAACTTGGAAGATGGTCCTTTTTATTGTCCCTTGCTTTGGCTATGCGAGTGTTGGAACTTGGAGCTTTGTCCTGCAGTTCCCCTTAATTTTTCACGATGATCGGCGTACCCAACTTTTGTTTTTGCCTAAGGTGCACTCGGCCTTTCACCTGAATCAGCCGATTGTGGTGCCAGCCTTGTTGGACTCTTTAGGGGGTTCTCACTCCCTGATGTAGTATGGGCGCTTTGAATTTGTGGCCCGTACTAAAGGACTACACAAATCGGAGGCTCTTTTCGTTCTTTGACGCTAATTGGCGTGGCTGACCTGCGTCTAAACGGACTTTGGCCAGGCGGATTCGTCTGTCCATTCGTCAGGCATATATTGCTTCTGCTCGACCGCCGCCTTTATCCATCTCCACGCATTCTACGCGCTCAGTGGGTACTTCTTGGGTGGCACGTGGAGGTGCCTCGGCTTCAAAGCTTTGTAGAGCAGCTACGTAGTCTTCGGTGCATACTTTTGTATTTCTACTTCAGGGTCCATAGGGTCCACAGGGTTGACCTTGGGGTATAGGTTGGGAACCAAATCCGGGCACCACGCAGTTAAAGCTTTTAGCTCCCAGGATGCACTTGGGTCCACTCTCCCTATAACCCCACCCCCAGCCAGAGGCACCTCAGTTTAAGTTGGTGCCCGGCCGGAGTCGGGTCACCGTTTAGTGCAGTGGGGAGCTGATTAACAGCCCCTAAGCTATATATTTTTTCAAAGGACAGAGTTTTTTACTTTGGACTTTTAGAGCGGCAGCGTCGGACTGTCCATGGGACGTCTAAGCTGCCGCTCCGTCACCCCACCGGCGCTGAGGCGCCAGTACAGATCTGGGGATCTCAGCGGGACCCCAGAGTCTGTACTAGCCGGACTCTGCGGGCGCCCAGGACTGCTGCCGGATCCACGGGGAGCAGGTAAGGCGCGGGTCGCTTGCGGTGATCCACGCATTTAATATGCAGTCCTGTGCCTCCGGTCTCTGGGGACAGACCGGAGGTGGCGGCAGGCCCTCTCATACCCCGTGTGTCCACTAGACCACCAGGGACTTACTGATCGGTGCAGGGAGCCGGCGTCCCGGGGGTTAATAGCCGGCCAGGGGAGGCAGCCTTCCCTGTTACAGCGGCTCCTCCCCTCAGCTCAGCGCGCCTTTCAGTATGTATAGTCTGGCGTCGCTGAGCTGCTTCCTCCGCTTCCCACGCTTCTTCTGAGGTCTCCAGCGGCCATTTTCTTGTGGTGCAGCAGAAATCTCTGGAGATGACAGTGAGTCCAGTTCCCCTGCGTACCTCACCATCAGGTCAGTGTACACAGCGCTGTAGCCTTCCCAGACACTGAATCTGGGTAAGTTGAATGCAGTGTAATAGTGCAGTATATTATATGACATGTTTATGTATATATGTATATATCTGCATGGTATGTGACTTATGCTAGTGCTGACTGTACTTAATTCTCTCACCTGTCAGTGTATATCTATCCCTTTTCTTTATCTGCCCTAATACAGCTGTACTTAGGGTGGTTCTGAGACCTCACATTTATATACTCGTTAATATTTGTGAGGTTTGTCACATACTGTTGCGTGCTGCACGTTGCCACATTTTAGTTGGAACTGTGTGTTGCATACGCTGAAAATGGGTCCCTGTGGCTAATTTTGGCATGTCAGGACCAGTATAGCGCTGCTTGATATTTCCGCCAAGATTGGTCAGATATGTTTGACCAGGAGATAGAGCGTTATACTGCACCCATTTTTACTATCCTGCAAGTCATGTGCTGCAGGTGTTAGTGCGGAGGATTTGTTTCATAAAGGGTTCTGTGTGTGGCGTCATCTGGTGCCGGCCCCTTTCACGACCCCCTTGGGCGGTTTATTTTCTCGGGATCCTCTCAATTGCGGATCGCCGGGCGGGCCCCATTGTTGTACCGCGGGCCCCATTGTTGTACCTCACTTGGGGTTACTTCACCATACTGCCCTTTTCAACTCAGGGTATCTCGCAGTTTCTTGCACTCTTCCCCTGTGACACAGACTACCGCTCCCTGCAGGGGTTTTTCGAGTATATGAATTCTCCCTGGTGTCACAATAGTCTGTCATGCCCCTTACAGGGATTACCACAACAGCCACCCTGGGTGGATGTCGTTTTTCTACGAAATGCAAATTGGCGTGGTTGACGCCCTGTGGTTACTTCCCAGTTGGCTCTGCCGTGAACTGGATACTGTTTTGGGCTCTTTCCCTCTTACACGGGGGGAAGCCTATTTCAGGTATTATTATCCCTGCTTTGGGGCTGGTAGCAGGTCCATTCTGGTTAGAGTGAATGTTGACCTGCACTTGTATCATACACCCTCAGTCTTACGTGCCTTCGGGTTCCCTGTTGCTGACTAGCGGGTGGATCGCATGGCGGGTCTCTGGCTGTTACCAGATACGAGGTATTGCAACAGTGTTTGGCCTCCTGTCCCAAATTCCCTGAGGGTCATCACGAGTCCCTCCTGGGCTGGATGGGCGTGTTACTCGTCTGATTTCAGACGTTGACGCCTCCCATTCCTGCGTGGTCGGATTCTTCGGATCCGTAGGGGGTAACTCTGCCTGAAGTCAGTATACTCGCTTTCAGGGCTTGGTACCCATCCTACCATGGTTATAGCATGGTTGGTTAATACTCTTGCATACTGAGCTGATGCATTTGTAATGTTTTTTCCCCTCCAACACGTCTGGGGTTCAAATGTATTTGGTCGCTCACGTAATATATGCAGTTGTCGTAGGTGGAAATGCCTATATTGGATATCAGACTCCTAACTTTCAGAGTTCCGGCTGCGACTGTATCCTCCGAAATACCCTATGGCTGCGCTCTGGGAATGCAGAGGTGCAGATACCATCTATAGGGTAGATCTTGTTTGGTCCTGACCTTGACAGGATTGTAGTAACATTGGCAGTATTACTAACGACAAGTTTACCGCCTTCAGCTATGCCCACTACAAGGCATCAGACTAAGTCTGTTAAGTCTTTTTGTCCTCTGGGTCAGCTTAAAGCTCTGTTTCTTCATAGACTGTCGGCCTCTACGAG
This sequence comes from Taudactylus pleione, assembly GCA_031769625.1. Lineage (NCBI taxonomy): Eukaryota > Metazoa > Chordata > Amphibia > Anura > Myobatrachidae > Taudactylus > Taudactylus pleione. The sequence goes on along the minus strand of JAUIMM010000042.1, from coordinate 8,681,577 downwards.
GGCCGACATATCCAGTACCGAGCAGGCTTGGACTGCCAGCCGATCCTGCTTCTGAACCTACGGATATCTCTTCAGCCTGACGAGACAGGCCTACCACTGGGAGATGGCGATTTTCTCAGTTCGCCCGGTACTAGTGTCAAGTTGCCGCGGCTACGTGGGTAGGAGGGTACGCCCTCTCTTTGCTCAGGCGGACTCTTTCCAGGTGATGGTACGCAGGCCCTTATTCAGACCCGAACAGGGCCTTACAAATCCAGAAAGCTATACAGTTGTTGCGGTAAGCGGAGCTCATTAGGCCATCCCCACTTTCTCAGCGAGGGACTGGTTGTTCTGCTTTCTTTCTGTTGCAGTGGCTTAATGGTCCTCTTTGGCCTATTCTCTGTCTCACTTCCCTGAACCAGTTCCTAAAGCTACCTGGGCTCAGGAGGCAATCCCTAGGCTCCATCATACTATGTTTGGAACCTGGGGACTTTATGGTCTCACTAGATATACAGGACGCGTGCCTACGGGTACTTACAGAGACCTTGCCTCAGCATGGACTGAGGTTTGCTGTATCACAGCACTTACAGTTTTTCGGGCTCTGTCTGTTTGGACTGCTCTCAGCCCCACAGGGGTTTACCAGCGTTTTGGATTTTCTGACAGTTCTCCTGTTCAGTATATCCCAATGCTCCTGTACCTGGACGGCCTCCTGCTCTTAGCAGGATCGCTGGTGTTCTCTACAGCCAGGTCAGGATGACCGTGGCTTCTTCAGGGTGCAGACGTTTAATCAACGGGGAAAAAGTCCTCCCTGCATCCCTCTCTGGGTATTCTTCACCTAGGAGCCCTGCTGGATTCTCAGAATCTGAGAATTCTTCTGGCGTAAGACGGCATCTCCACTCTTCCATTAGGAGTACATGGATGTCTACGCAGTCGACATATGTCTTTACACTCTGGGATGCATGGTCCACTATTCAGTGTCTGCCTTTGGAAGGGTGGAATGGGCTCAGTTCCATTCCAGGCCTTTCCATAATTGGCTTATCTCCAGATGGAACGAGTTTTTTCTGTCTGATCACTGTTCAAACGATGATGCTCTCTCCGGAGGCAAGTCGGTCCCTTTCCGGGTGGCTATGGTCATCTCGTCCAGGGTATTCTTGGCTACGGACAGTGTCTGGTTCGCATCCATTTCAGTGCAGTTGGACGTCTGTCGATTCCACCCTGTCATTTAACTTGTTGGAACTTTAACCTGTCTTGGGCCTTCACTCTGGCATAACTCTTGTTTCCCGGTGAACCTGAAAAAGTTCAGTCCAGCAGGGTCAGGGCAGTGGCTTCCTTTTTAGCAACACTGTTCGTTGGGTGGCAATGACAGGTATGTCACACATTCGGACATAGTCCGAGGGTCTCCTCCCGACCATCTCGGCAGCGTTCATATTAAGTCCTCAGCCGTCACGAAGTGCATCCCAAGAGAGGTTTCATCTCCTGGTGAGCAGGGGGGCCCCCCTGAGGTGACCCTCCTGGCCTTCTGACTTTATCACACTATGGTGTTACAGTCCAACTCTGGGGATTCTGAAGCAACCTTCAGTGACTCTTTGTCGGTGAAGTGGTCCTTCCAATTTGAGTACCTGTGTTCTCCGGTCTCCCTTCTTCCTCGTGGGAAGTGTTTCAATTGAGACTGAGATGCTTTCCTGCTGGTCGCTCCTGATTGCCCCAGATGTCAGGGGTACTTGGATTTTCGGAGTCTCTCCATCGATGCTCCATTCCTGCTGCTTCACTGCCCGGACCAGTTATCTCAGGGTCCTTGGTTTTGCCTTGGACCTGGGTCGCTTGTCTTTGACTGCGTCCCCTACAGTGGTCTTACGGCTTCCCTGGCTTTGTAATCGTTGGAATGATTAGAGCACATGGATCAGCTTTTGCTGGGACCTACCACAAACTCTGGCAGCCATAATTTTTATGGTATTGTACCTGTCGATAGAATCCTCCGGTGTCCAGGATATCCTGATATTCTGGCATTCCTTCCGGCTGGCTTGGGTTGCACCCTAGGCCTGGCCTTCCTGTCAGTGCGGATCTCTACACTGTCAGTATGATTAAGATATGGAATTGCTCCGCTCTGGTATCCTGTTCATCCTTTGGAGTGTTTTCTGGATTATTCCTCCATTTGTCCTCCCTAGGGACTCCTTGGGAGTTAGTAGTGGTTCTTCGTTCCCTCCGGGGACGGTCTATGGAACCGCTGGTTGTGAAACATGGTCTATTGCTTAGGCTCTCTCTTTCTCTCAGGGTGTTTATATCACCCAGGTGAGTGTCGGAATTGGGAGCGTTCTCATGTGGCTCCCTCTTCTGGAGGGCATAATGTCAGGGTGTGAGTTGCTCTCACCCTGTTTCTTCTTAGTGATTTTTAGGTTCCATATTATTCTGGAACTTATGGTACGGCCATTCGGTCCCCAGTCCTCTCGGCTGGTGTGGCCTCATTGACTGTGGTCCGGCCTCTGTGGATTTATGTGATCCGTTCAGGTTCCTTACGGAAATCGGACTCCTTATTGGTGGTCTGAGATTTCTGGTTTTAACAGGAAAGGATGGCCGGCCTATAGCCAGATGTTGGCTGGATGGCCTCGTATGTCTTCTTCAGGGGCCTCCCTCGGGTAGGCCTTTCTATTGTTGATGCTTGTTTTTTCTCGGGCCATGTAACCCTCGTGGGCGGCTCGCTGTGGCGCCTTGGCTGTGTTGCCTTACTAGGTGGCCACGTGGTCTTCTGTCCACACCTTTTTTAAGGTTCTAGGCATTGGTTTCCTTTGCCTCTCAGGATGCTTCCTTTTTGGCGACGGATTCTCCTCTCAGCACAGGAGCGTCCCCACCCTTGGTTGAACTGCTTTGGGACATCCCCAAGGTCAACCCTGTGGACCCCCTATGGACCCTGAAGCCCTGTGGACCCCCTATGGACCCTGAAGTAGAAAACAAGAGATATGGTAAGAACTTACCTTTTGTTATCTCTGTTTCTACGAAGTCCATAGGGTCCACAGGGCGCCCGCCCTGACGCACCTGGCTTCATATGGGCTGTGTGGCTGGTCACCGGTTTTCCGTCTCCCATTTCTGTGAGTATGGTTATTGAGTGTTCCAGTTTTCTCTCTTTTTCTCTCCTCCTCCGGCCTTTGGCTACTTACAAACTGAGGTGCCTCTGGCTGGGGGTGGGGTTATAGGGAGAGTGGACCCAAGTGCATCCTGGGAGCTAAAAGCTTTAACTGCGTGGTGCCTGGATTTGGTTCCCAACCTATACCCCAAGGTCAACCCTGTGGACCCTATGGACTTCGTAGAAACAGAGATAACAAAGGTAAGTTCTTACCATATCTCTTGTTGTTTCTACAGGTTTGACGCTTTTGCAACGTCTACTACTGGTTTTGGTCGCAGAGTGTTGCAGGCTGGTCAGCACTCTCTCCCCTCCCAGAGGAAGAAAGCTTTGGAACCTCCACACTGTCGTGGAGCTCTAGTGTCCCCTAGTAGATAAAGGTGAAAACAGGATTTTGGTATTTACCGTTAAATCCATTTCTCCGATTCCACAGGGGGAACTAGAAGCCTGCTCAGCACTTCTTACCTGCTTACCAGTTAATTGTTCTGCTTCAGTTCAGTTCTGTTGCAGTTTTGTCTTATCGTTGTGTGACTGCATACGGTTTGTGTTCCTGCAGTGTGTTGGTCTGATTGGACTGAGTGTTCTTATTCATATTCTCCTTCTTTGTCGTTCTGTCTGTTCCCCATCTCCTCTCAGGCACAGTTCTTAAAACTGGGGCATAGAGGGGGAGGAGTCAGTCACACTTTTAGATTCTTAAAGTGCCAGACTCTACTCAACTCACTTTCAATACCCCACTGTCTTGAAGCTCCAGTGTCCCCTGTGGAATCGGAGAAATTGATTTAACGGGAAGTACCGAAATCCCGTTTCTGAAGCAATTTAGCAAATTAGTGGCACTTTAAATGTCGAGTGAAAAGTGCTTATGTGATCATTTACTTGTAATCTATTAAACTTTCGTTTTTATTTTTTGAAGTTCCCTCATTAAGTTGGTAAACAAATCAATAGATGGAACAGCAGATGATGAAGATGAAGGAGTGCCCACAGATCAAGCCATCCGAGCAGGCCTGGAATTGCTCAAGGTAAAAAAAAAAATTAGACAAGGCGGACAGAAGTTGAATTACAATGAATAAAAAGTGGTATTTTAAGTGCTGACAGGGTAATAGGTACAAAAATAATTAACTCGTAAACGGTAGAGCGCAGTAGTTATTTTTCTAACAGGAAAGCAAGAGATAAGAGGGAGAGCGAAAAGGAAGACCACGTCTCCCAGCACAGACCACATAAAGGAAGGAATTTCCACTGTCCTCCAATGGATTAGTAGATAATAGAATGACTGAGGCAGACAAGTACTCATCCACACTGCAAAGAAAAGTGGTCTGAGTGATGCCATATCACATTGTCGTTGATATTGAAAACAAGCGATTTTGCTTACTTTAACATTGAAGGGATATTTTGATGGCACTCAGACCTCCAGAAATACACTTTCCTAATTGTGCCTATTTCAGTGGACTGCTTAATCCCTAGAAATTTTTCTTTTGCTATACATTTGTAGAGGCTTTAAAGAAACATAAGCATTTGCAACTTTAATTTTTTTACGTTGTATGGGCCATATTCAATTGCCGGTGATAAGTCCCGGACTTTTCGCATGCCGGAGTTTTCGTTGTCATCGCTAGTTTAGACTCTGGAATAGTATCGCGCTCGTCACCGCGCTTCGCCCTATTCAATTGCAAAGGACGCGTCCCGGTGAAACTGAAATCGTCAAAGTCCTTTCTGATTTGGGGTAATCGCACTGACACCCCCCAAAAGATGCACTGACATGGGTGATCACTATGGATACCCCCGAATAGCCCTGTTGGAGGTATTTTGTGGTGCTTAAATAGCACCAATTGAGAGCATTTAGCGTCTTGAAACAAATGCTGAAGAATAGCATTTAGCAGTTGGTTTTTTTTGGCCAAAATAAGTAGTCTCAGCAAATTTGGGGTACATGAAAATGGGTTCATGCATTGTTAAAAATTGCTAAAGTGTGTTTTTAAAAAAACGCACCTTCAGCATGCACCTGCAATCAATAAAAAAGCTTGGCCATACTTGGGGGACCCCCTGGAGTCTATTTTGCTAGTTTTTAATTTTGTATCCCAACTTTGTTTTTTTCGCCCCCAAAACGAAAGTACTTTTTTGGGGTATTCTAAAGTATTTAACTTTTTTGACGCAGTTTACTTTTGGGGGATTGTCCCAAGGCTGCAGGGGTGTTCCTGCAACTTTGCATCCCAAACCCCCAATTCTGCACTTTTTTCCGCCTCTATTCACAGGCGAATCTTTTCCGCTGGTTACAAGGCACAGACTTTTCGCACCGTCGAAAAGTCTTTGCAATTGAATACGGGGAAAAGTTCTCACCTGGCGAAATTACGTCACTGGTGATAACTTTTCGCTGGCAATTGAATACGGCATTAAGGCCCGTATTCAATTTGAGGCGAAAAGTCCAGACTTTTCGCCTGCTGAACTTTTCACCTGTTTTCCAGGCAGAAAAGTATCGCGCGGGTGCCCGCTATTCCCCGTATTCAATTCCAAAGTAGGCGAAAACGGGAACAGGCAAAACTTGGATCAGCGAAAAAATACGGGAATTTTTGGGAAATGTAGGACTCCCCCTAAAGATGTCCAGAACTGGGGGATCACTATGGATACCCCCGTTTTTGCCTGCAGAAGAAAGTCAGGTTTTTAAATAGCCGCAGCAGGTGTTTTTTTCCCCGACTTTAAAGAAGTGATGCAGAAGAGCACGTAGTTTTTTTTTTTTTTTCGTTTTTTAAAAGTGGTCCCATCAAATTTTGGGATACTTGAAAATGGGTACTAGCATATTTTTAAGTCCCCAAACTTATTTTTTTTAAAATTCAGCAAAAATGCAACTGCCGCTACTATGTGCAATGAAGAAAATACCTGCCGCATATAAGGGAACCCCTGTGGATTTAATTTGTCTATTTTAGAAGTGGGTTTTTATTTATTTATTTTTTATTTTTTATTATTATTTTTTTCACCCCCCAGAATAAAATATATTTTTGGGGTGTCCCACTATTTTTTTTTTTTGCACATTTCGTTTTAAGGGGGAATCCCCAAAGGTGCAGGCTATTTTTTTAAGCCTGCACCCCTAAACCCCAAATCTGCACTTTTTTTCACCTGCTGAAGGCAATTGAAAAATTATCTGTTTTTTTTAAATTGACTGTTTGCACTATCTACGAACAAAAACAGGAATTTTTGGGAAATATGCCTGGGACCCCCCCCTAAAGATGTCCAGACATGGGGGATCACTATGGGTACCCCCATTTTTGCCTGCTGAAGGAAGTCGGGGTTTGTATTAGCCTCGGCAGGTGTTTTTTCCCGACATTGAAGTGATGCAGAAGAGCACTTTGTTTTTTGTTTTTCGCTTTTAAAAATGGTCCCATCAAATTTGGGGAACATGAAAATGGGCGCAAGCATATTTTTAAGTCCCTAAAAAGTTTTTTTTTCTTTTTTTTTTAAATTCTGCAAAATGCACCCGCCACTGTCACACACATTGAAGAAAACACCTGTTGCGTACTTCTGACCCCCTCTGGAATTTATTTAACTATTTTAGAAGTGGTTTTTCCTTTTTTTTTTTTTTTTTTTTTCACCCCAAAATGTAAAAAAAAAAATTGGGGGTGTCCCGATTTTTTTTTATTTTTTTTTTGACACAGATCATTTTAAGGGGTCATACCCAAGTGTGCAGGCTAATTTTTTTAAGCCTGCACCCCTAAACCCCAATTCTGCATTTTTTTTCGCCAGCTTAAAGGCAGGCAAATATCCCCGTTTTTTTACACTGACTTTTCGTCCCAGCGAAAAGTCAATGTAATTGAATACGGGGATAAAGAAAATAGGCGAAAATGACGTCATCGGCGATAAATTTTCGCTGATGCCGACATTTCGTCTCAAATTGAATACGGCCCTAAGTCTTTTGTCACCTACTGCACCTTCCTTTCAGATCTGACCTTCATTTGCTGCATTAAATTCGGCAGAACTGTGGTCTAGATAACAGAGCACAAGTCTGCTGTCATTGTCTATTTGTTTCAGGCAATTCATTGAATAATTGTCCATCTGAGGTTTTAGAAGGGGATTTAGCGGACTAAGAGGGGTATTCAATATGAAACGTTAACTTCACTGTCGAAGTTAACGTTTCATATCGGAGTTTTTTTCTGCGTTAAAGTCTGCTGCGCGCTCCCGCTTATCCCCGTATTCAATATAAAATTAACGAAAACGGGAAACTCCGAAGTTGGATTTGCGTAAAGTTACGAATTTTTTCTTAAAAAAAATTGTAAGACCCCCTAAAGTAGTAAAAACATGGGGGAACACTATGGGTACCCCCGTTTTAGCCTTTAATTGAAAGTCAGGGATTTAAATAGCCGCAGCAGGTGTTTTTTTCCGACATTGAAGAAGTGATGCAGAAGAGCACTTAGGTTATTTTTTTTCGTTTTTTTAAGTGGTCCCATCAAATTTGGGGTACATGAAAATGGGTACTAGCATATTTTTATGTCCCTAAAGTAAGTTTTTAAAAATTCTTCATTTGTGCACCTGCCGCTATAATTCTATTCTAGAAAACATCTGCCGCATACTTGCAGAATAGCCCTGAACCTATTTCCCTATTGTTAAACAATTTTTTCCCATTTTTTTTTTTTTTTTGCACACCAATTTTTAAATTAATTTTCTGGGGTGTCCCAATTTTATTTTTTAACTTTTTTTGACAGTTCTTTTTTAAATGTCGTTTTCAGGGGTGCAGGCTATTATTTTTACGCCTGCACCCCTATACCCCAATTCTGCTCTTTTTTTCGACACCTATTCAATGGTGAACTTAGCCCCGTTTTTTATCAAAGACTTTTCAAAACTGCGATAAGTCTTTGAAATTGAATACGGTGTAAAAGTAAAACCTGCGATAATGACGTCATACCTCCGATATTAACGCAAAAACGATGTTATCGCACCCATATTGAATACCCCTGTTAGAGATTGAATCACAGGGTCCCCTGTGCTTGCCGTTGTACAATATTTTTGCACCAACATCTGATTTGGTCATGTTAAACTTTGGCTCTAATTGTATCAAACTGGCTGTCCATATCACAGATCTCTATGTAAGTGCAGCTCAGCTGTGAAAGCTTATTTAGATTACAGGCTAGGAAAATTCCTTCAACATGAATTACACATTCACCACTTGATGACCTGGGGGGTTTTCACTCGCTCTCTCATGATCAGTCTGAAAATGAAAAGATTTAAATTCTATTGTCCATCAAGTTGTGCTTTAATACTGGAGACCTGTCACTGTGCCCAGCTGTCAGGATCTGTGTGTGTGCTGCATTATGTGACTGCAGTTTATCCATGACATAAAGTATAGAGCAAAAGCTAGGGGCAGTGAGACCTTAATTGTATTGATATAGGTATTCCTGCTGGTCTGACAGACTGATTTTATCTTCCTAGGTGCTGTCTTTCACACATCCCATCTCATTTCATTCAGCTGAAACCTTTGAATCCCTCTTGGCGTGTCTAAAGATGGATGATGAAAAAGTGGCCGAGGCTGCTCTGCAAATTTTCAAAAATACTGGAAACAAAATTGAAGATGATTTCCCGCACATTAGATCGTGAGTGTGTGTATATATAATATATATATTTTTTTTAAGATTTATTTATTTTTATTTTTTTTCCAAATTAACAATACAGAGGGTTAGTAATAATGAAAAATAATTGCCAAAGACACATCCCACTGATGGTGAGAACAGGAACAAACATTGAAAACATGCAAAATGCTAGTGTATTTTATGTGTGTGTGTATATGTATATATATGTATGTGTGTATATATATATATATATATATATATTTATTTTTGTGGTATACAACATCTTTCTCTTTCGAGATACACTACTTGTGTACATACATGCATAGTAAATTGTCTTAGTCGTGGTGACAATCCATTCTGTGAACACAACTGAGGGAACAGTTTCATTCCCCACCTTCAATTCGCCCCACAGCTGTCCGCTATCCCCAGACCTTATACGCAATGAAGTGGAGTGTCTGAAAGCCGACTTCAACTGCAGGATGACGGAAGTCTTGTTCAATCCCCTCTTTAGTGCCTATTACGTGGCTATTCTGCCTCTGTGCTTCTTCAAAAGCACTCAGTATTATGACATGCGCTGGTCGTGTGAGCACCTCATTATGGTTTGGATCATAAGCTGATATGATGAGCTGTATACCTAATAAACACTCTGGTGTTAGAATTAAAATTGAAGCGTCGGGTTATATAGATATAAATATATACACGAACAGTCAACATTTAGTACACACCCATTTTTCCGGTGTATCGAAATTTAAGCAATGTAAGTCCAGTGAATAACCTGGAAGGTAAGCGGTAAACTGCTGTAGGTTTAAAAAAGAAAAAGTTTTTTTAGGTTGACTTTCAGTGAACAAGTTATGGATTGAGAACCTTACAGCTGTTCATCAGAACTGAGAGAGGCTTCCCTGGCCATGTAGCACCACCAGTGGACTACTGAAGACTGGAAGAAGGTCTTATGGACCGATCAATCAAAATGTGAAATCTTTGATTCGTTACCCATAATTTAATTAAACATTTGCATTTTAAACATCCCATGTTCTACTTTTTAAAGCACTATTAAATTTCTTGCTTCAACATGCCAAGAAGTGACTGCTTGTAAAAGTAAATAAACCTCTATGACACAAACTGTCAAAGAAGGAAGAGGAATCATAATGGTCTGGGGCTCTTTTGATGGATCCCAAGTCAGTGACTTGCACAGACACCCGGAACCATAATGATTACCTACAGCGTTTTGCAGCACCATACAATAACCTAATCAAAGCCTAGTTGGTCAAGATTTCATCCTGATAATGACCCAAAACACAAATCCAGGCCATGTCAGAACTACCTTCGGGAAAAGCACAAGATCCAGTGCAGTTTCCAGATTTATAACCCCTCCTTGTTCTCTCCAGTGAATTTTGACAGCTGGGCGATGTTAAGTGATAGCCGGGTGGGGTCAGTGTAATACTTGAAACTCTAGTTCAAATAAATATGAGGAATTTTAACTTCTTTTAATTTTTTTTATCAGTGCTGTAGTCTCTGAGACCGTGCTAAACACTAATACTGTGCACATCTGCGCACTCAGTCTGTACTTACTGTAATGCTGGCCATACACTGGTACGACCAGCATAAGATAAGATTCATCTTACGATTTCCCTTGAACTCTCTGGCAGTCCCGGCCGCACTATTGGCACGATGGTCATACGATCTCGCGTACGATGCATCATGCGTCCGACCGTCCGCGCGGTGTCATTTGTTAAAAAAAAAAAAAAGGCATGCATGGGGGAGATCCATGATGCATGCATCTATTTTTAATAAAATAAGCCGCAAGGAGCACTCGTGAAATAGATCCTGGGGGGGAACACTGCCCATTGATCTGGTTTGGGATGAACTGGACAGCTGGGTGAAAGCAAAGCATCCTACAAGTGCAACTCTTTTGAGGAACTTTTAAAACAGGGCTTAATGAGAGTCTCACTCAATGCTGATATTCATGCACAGGGTTTGTTTTTCAACTGTGTAAGTTGCTAAAGTGTGCATGCGTACTATAGTATGTACGCACAGAGGAGCAGTTATGATTGATATCAGAAATGTATTGGAAATGTGCTGGGCGTTCTTGGCCGGTGGCTATTCAGACCCAAAAAATGATTTGTCTAATGGGCATTTTGTGTCGCTGAACTGGTTGTGAACTCAAACATTGGAGGTCGTTCTCTGAGAGAGATCTGCACCTAGCATGGGGTTGTGTAAGTGTATACGGTGTGACCAATAGTTGCATCTAATAATGCACCAAGTGGTATTTCAACGTCTAAAGACGCTCAAAGTGGGGGTCTGTCCTTGTACATTCAGATGCCAGGGGAAGGGCTGAAACTAGCATTAGCATGAAGTCGCAGACGCGACTACGCCAAAAGATGTGAAAGCGGCTGCAACAGCATGCGACTCGGTGCTGACAATATTTCACTTGCATAGTAATAAGTGTGTGACGGTTAGATCTGCAAAAGGTGTCTAGTTTGAGTCAGAAGTCAAGAATTTAGTACATTTTGATAAACAAAATTGTTTTTGTTTCTTCCAATGGGGGTAAACTGTATTAATTTCAGAGTACATTATCATTAAACTGCGTAAATTGCAATAAAAACATTTTACTGGTAGTGTAGATATATATTTCTTTTGTAGGCTCTGTTTTAAAGTTTTTTTACATTTCATTGAAAGGTTTAGTACATTCTGTAGTCCTCTGTGCTGCTGTAGAGCATATATTAATCCCGTATATGCTTGTGTTTTATTTAAGAGCTTTGCTTCCAGTTCTACAGCAGAAGGCTAAAAAGGGTCCTCTTCGTCAAGCAAAGTACGCTATCCACTGTATACACGCAATATTTACTAGCAAAGAGACACAGTTTGCCCAAATATTTGAGGTAAGAGTGTTGCCCAAGGTGAAATGTCTGTGTTGTGTATTTTTCAGTTAATTTTCTTTTAGTTTATCTGCAAGCTGTGTTTGTGTAAAGGCGCGTATCCACTTGCCGACAATGAAGGACTGAACAATAACGATATCCTTATCGTTCAGTCCTTCATAATACTGTGCAGTGCCCATACTGAACAATGTCGTTCACAGCAGGCACCCTCTCTCTTCCCCGAACATGCACAACCTGACGATATCGTCAGGTTGACCGTCATGTTTGAGCAATGCCGACAACGAGTAGAGGGAACGCGCATCACTGGTTGTTGCCGACGTTTTTCTGCACGATTAATGAGCGATTGAACGATAACGATGTCGTGATCGTTCAATCGCTCAGTTTTCTCGGCAAGTGGCTACGCGCCTTAACTTTTCTCCAGGGAGACATCTGATTGCTAATTTCCACCTATTTGATGGCATGTGTATTTATATATTCTCATTCTTCCTGTGCGGCTGTATGTTACATATACAGGACATAATCTCCCCACCCCCTCTTCCCCTTGTTTTTGGTCCTCAGTTGACCTTGTTCAGTCCTACACCATAACACTCTGGATTTGCCTGGACCTTTGACTTTAAGTTGGTCACAGCATAAATGTTACAGGTTTAACATTCGCATGTGGATTCTGGACTGAATAATGGTATTCTTCTTTAATTCTTAAAATTCCGTGTTCTGTGGTATTGACTACTACATGTAGCTGTTTATATACAGATCACATAACAGGTAGCTAAGTATTTATGCCTTCATATACTAAGTTTCCCATGCAGCCATTCAAAATTGGCAGGGGAAAGAGAAATGTTGCACAAACTGGGGTGTAAAGGTGCATACACACTAGACGATATGCTCCCTGAGTGATATCGTCTAGTGTGTCCCCGGCAGGCTGTGCTCAATGTCGTTCATGACATTGAGCACAGCCGCTGAACGATATCATTAGCGATATCGTTCAGCGCCGGGCTCTCTCACCCATTCCCTGACATGCAGCAACCTGACGAGGTCGTCAGGTTGGCCTGCATGTCAGCCCGATGAACGAGGATGACGAACGACCCGCGGGAACGCGCGTCGTCGTTCATCTTTTTTGTGTTAAAAATGGACGATAAAGTGGACGACTGAACGATAACGATATCGTTATCGTTCAGTCGTCCACTTTAATCGCCCAGTGTGTACGCACCATTAGTGTTGTGGGTATTTTTATTTATTTTTTCTTCCCAATTTGTATTTTAATTCTTCTATTTTGTGTAATTAATGCCCATCTTGTTTCAGCTTGTGTTACTGAGGACTTGTATATCCCTCTGTCAGGCCTTAGATTCATGTAATGCAGATAACAAGAGTTATTGTTTCCTAAGCCGTGTAATTGGGTGTCCTGTGTTATACTGTGGTGAAGCACATTGCTCGGGATGTGATTTCCTTTGTGTGCACTTCTAGATTTCTTGCTCAGTGTAAGTGCCCTTCAGCAGACTGCATCGGTACTGCTGCCCATGTAGCCTAGTTTTGTGTAGGTGAAGCCTGGTTTTCCCTTAAGTCTGACCAGCTCTGTAATCTTTAGTTCAATGGTTTTCTGACTCCATTTTTCTTACATTTAGCCATTACACAAGAGTCTGGACCCCAGCAACCCGGAGCAGCTCATTGTATCCCTCGTCTCCATCGGGCACATAGCACAGCTGGCGCCTGATCAGTTTGCCGCCCCATTAAAGTCAATGGTGGCAACTTTTGTGGTGAAGGATGTGTTAATGACTGACAGAGTAAGTTCTTGGTTCATTTGGGGAACATATTTCTGTTCATTGGCCTATGCAGTGATACAAGTATACTTGATGGCGGTGTCTCCTATGTCGGCTACTAACGCATTTTCCAACTACGAAATAATGTCTGAAACGCATCTTTAAAACATAGAATGAATCGCGTTTTGGGGAGCTCATGCCCACTATAGCGTGCTATTGTACACCTGTTGATCATTTTGGAATGCAGCACAACCTGCACATGGGCCCACATACATCTATCCTCCATGCGCTACAAGTCGCGCCACACCACGCAGGAGCTCTGTGTGCCTCGGTAGCGCCGAGCGTCTATTTATGCAACTTTTTACCTTCAAATGTGTCTTTATTCCCAGAGTTATGCAAATAGTTGGCACAAGCAGTTTCTGCTGATTAAAATGATATGCAGCATGCCTATGGTCCCTGTGCATCTGTGGGTGTATCTGCATAGCAAACGTAACGTTCGTGTCAGTGGCTGTAACACTGTAACGTAGCGTTTCACATGCAGATACATCCACAGACGCACAGAGAACATAGGCATGCTGCATATCATTTTAATCAGCAGAAGCTGCTTGTGCTATCTATTCACATCGCTCTGGGAATAAGATGCATTTGAAGGTCAGGGTCGCATAGACGCTCTGCGCTACCGAACCACGGCATGGGGCGATTAGAAGGGCTGTTTAACGAGCAAGGAGGCTAGATGGATGAGGACACCTCTGTATTGGTCATACATGAAAGTGCATACAGAGTTTTTACCAGTTTTCCAGCCGGGATACATTTGTCTAGTCGACGAGCAGTATGTTGAACACTGGAGTGGAGGTAGATGTTTACAATTGTACTGTGAAACTCTTGTAGACCTCATGGTGCCTGCCTCCCAGGGTCCACATGCTGCTTGTCCACATTCCGATTGTGGGAAAGACCATCGTATACCTTGCAGCCATTCGGCGGCATTCAATTAGTTTTGCACTCAGAGAAAAGTTTTGCCTGCCGGACTTTCCGCCGACATTGCGTGTTTTGGGGGCGCGGAAACTTATCGCGCGCGTCCCCGCTTTCCATCGTATTCAGTTCCAAAACAGGCCCGGAAGTGTTCCAATAGCCCTAATAAAACGAATTGGGCTACTGAACTTGTTTAAAATCCTTGTTATTAGCGTCCTTGCAAAGTGGTGAAGAATGGCATTAAGAAATATTTTATGGTGAAAATAAGTAGTCCCATCAACTTTGGGGTGCTTGAAAATGGGTACTATCTTATTTTAATGTCTGTAAAGTGAAGTTTTAGAAAAGTGAAATTCCTTAGTCATACAAGCATCTGCAATCCCAAAAATGTCCCCTTCTTAGAGCACCCCCAGAGCATATTTAGCTAGTTTTTGAAGTTGTCCCCCCACTTTTGTAATTTTCGCCCCCAATTTCAATGGTTTTTTTGGGGGTGGATCCTGGAATTTTTTTTCTTTAGGGGGGGGGAGGAGTTTGATTGGTTTTCCAACATTTGCACCCCAAAATATAGATTTTACACTTTCTCCACAGAATAGAAAGAGAAAAAAAATCGCCTATTTCATTTCCTTGACTTTCCGCATAGGCGAAAACGGACTGGAATTGAATACAGAGTAAAAAAAACCCCGCAAAATTATTGCTAAAAACCATACGAAAGCGTCTTTCACTTCTAATTGAATACGGCCCAAAGTGTGAACAAGCTCTTTAAAAGTGTGGTGTGTAAAGTAGAGTTGTGAACGTTGCAGTAAATTTGGAATTGACTGACTAAGGGAAGGTTTAAGTGCTTATACACAAATACTTTAAAGATCCACATTGAAAGACGGATTTCAAAGCCCATGAAACACTTTCAATTTCATAGTCTGACAATAATGTAAGCGAAGGGACCTGCACGTAAGCGTTTGTGTATATTGTGGTATTGCCTGCAGCTTTCAGATGTGTTATTGCTCAGTAAAGAAAATGGAGTTCTATGGGAAAGCTTGTTAAGTACATAGTATAATATGCTGCAGTGAAGCTTTGAGACTGCTTAACAAAGGCTTTGTTAATGTGCAGACAGAGTACAGGGGGTTCATCTGTTTAAACTAGCCTTGTATCTCAGGAGCAGGCTTTACAAGCCTGAAAACAAGACAACCACTAAGATAGTTATTAGTATACAGATTACAGTATGTGTTCACCCTTGCTAATAGTTTCTCCTATTTAGTAGCTGTGCATTTAACTTTTAAGACTCTGCTGATTGATTGTATTTTTGTTAATTTGCTGCATCAATAAGACTTTGACAATTTGAGACCGAACAGGCAAAACAAAGAAGTTACTGCACTTCCAAGAATATCCTGTATGATAGCCATTATCTTCTGTGGCTTAGGCAGAGATAGTATCAGGGCTTCTAAACTGTGTAAATTTGGTGAAGTTGCCCATAGTAACCCATCTGCTTCTGCTGGCATTTATCAAGTACATTCTATAATTTGATAGGCAAAAGCTGATTGGTCACTCTGGGCAGTTTCTATGCCTGTCCACTTCTTAACTCTATAGAAGGCTCTATACATTTCTCACTTTGCCACTCCAGTAAAGTAACAGGTGTTCAGTACAAGCTACCTAAACTGTTTGCCCTAGGAAGAGGTCATCTGAGATGTAACTATGGCAAATCTATTCGCTGAGATTTTTCTGTTCCAGATTGTTACCAGTGTTTGATTATATTCACCGTGGATTCATAGATTTGTTTAAACAAAGTGTTCACTTATATCGGTTGTCTTAATCTGTCCTGTTTAATTAAGGATTTTTGTTTTAGTGCCCGGGCAGGAAGACCACTAAACTCTGGGTACCTGATGATGAAGTTTCACAAGAAACATTGGTTAAGGCAAGTTTCCTGCATTTTCACAGGATATATGTATTTAGTGATTTTATTTTTATAGTATTTAATGTATATAAAATTCCAACTAAGTAGAAGCAAACCTGCTAAAAGATGCCACCATTATGATGGTTTACTGCTACTAGACTATTACGTATGTGTATATATGTGCATGGGTGCAAATACATATATATACTGTGGATTTTATATGTTCTCCCTGTGTGTACGTGGGTTTCTTCCAGGTGCTCCAGCTTCCTCCAACACAGGCCAGTTAATTGAATTGTAGCTACAGTATGTGTGCACATGTTATAAGGAGCATAGATTGTAAGATCAACAGGGACTGATGTGAATGTATAAATATTCTCTGTAAAGTGCTTTGTGTATGCTACATAAATATATATTTCCACACATTTTATTAATATATTAAAATACACCTATATATATTTGTTCATAATACTGCAGTTTTTCCAATTCATCTGTGTGGGGGCCCATGACTGGAAACACTGGGTTATATAGATTGGTGTTGCTTTGGAGACTGCCCGTTTTTGAATTTGTTTTCAAAAGTTCAATCTCCTCCAATTATATACTCCAGTAGCCTCCCAGGAATGCCACTCACCCGAGGCAGTCTCTGCTGAGGGACTACCTCCGTGATGGACCTGGTCACTGCTCCATCGATGTCCAGTACCACACCCCACACCGAAGTTGCGTCTTACATGCAAGTGCTGAACCTGTTTTTATATTGCATGCATGCCTCGAGACCACGGGTGGGGGTCAGGATCATTAGGCACAGGAAGAAAGCCATCCGTCAATGCTTGGTCCCAGGAGTAGGTCGGTATCCGGAGTTTAGATAGAAAGTAAAAAAGTCGACAGTGTCTAGATAGACACCATATGTTAGACAATCAATAGGTCGACAGGGACGAAGGTTGACTGGTACAAATGGTCGACGCATGTTTTGTTTTGTTAGGCACTTACCTGTGGGTTAGAGTTAGGCACCAGGAGGCAGGGTTTAGGGTTAGGCACTAGAAGGGATGGTTAGGGTTAGGCACCTGCCTCAACGGTTAGACACAAGGAGGGAGGGATAGATTAGGCACCAAGAAAGGTGGGTTAGGAAACAAAACAAAAAGTGTCGACCATTTGTTCCTGTTGACTTTTTGTCCCAGATATGAAAGTGTAGCATATCAAATTAATCGGCAGTCTCCTGGTGCGTACTAGTTGTATCGCATTACATCGTAGACTTGGACGCATTTTTGGCAAAAAAAGACACACAACGCTAGCAGTGTCTCACGGGACCAGGCGCGCCAAGAGGTGCTTTATGACGCGACTGCAGCAAAGTTGAGTGAGGATACATCTGTACTTCTAGACCAAGAAAATGAGAGATCTCTGCTGTTCTTCATTCCCGAAAGTTATTGGGTACCAAATCTTCCTCCCAGGAGGAAGGTGAGCAGGTTGAAGGCTCGGACCCTGAGGTTGCCTTGTGCCCTCACAAGGGCATCAAAAGGAAGTAAGGTATAGAGAATTTAAAATGACCCGCCCATCAGGGGAAATATTTCTTGCAGACCTAAATGACCTAGGTTTCGCTTTTTGGTCCTTGGAAATGAAACAGTCAGACCTCCAGAAATTAATGTCTGCACCTTGTGGAGCTCAGCAGATAGGAAAATAGGCATAGTCAGCTAAGTGTCCAGCTCCAATGCCTTCTGAAAAACAGTTATCATTAAGGGCAGGCCACCCACATGGGAATGTACCTTGATTGAGTCTGTTTTCTTCTCTGTGATTTCATTCCACCTCAGACACCCTCTTTAGGTGAGAGCAATTGTAAGTTTTGAATGCATAATAAACCTAATCGTCAACAAAATATTTATCCACCACTAGCAGATCCAAAGGACGCCATATTGTCCTTAATATCATCAAAGGTACCTGTACCAGATCCAGAAGAGCAGAAGGTTTTTACCCCAATTTCTTCTTGGTGCAGCTGCTGGATGGTTCCTTTCGATCTTGAAATCCCTAAAAATTCAGATTTAGGTGGGCATGTTCAAGATGGAGTCCTTGATTTTTATCATGAACAGGATATAACAGATTATGGTGTTTATGGACATTGAGGATGTGTACTTGCATGCAGGGCCGTAGCTAGGGTAGTGCGGCCAGTGCCATCGCACAGGGCACCACAGGTCAGGGGGCGCTGTTTGGGCCTGTCAAATTTCTGTTTATGATCATTCTTGCTTGTAGCTTCCTCTTATTTCACCCCCAGCATCTCCCGGCCTCTCCTATCTTTTCCCTGGCCCTTCCCCATGAAGCCATGGTCCTTTTTGGGTACATTATGTCCCTTTCAAAAATGAGGGGGGCGCCAATGCTCTTTCTGGCACAGGGCACCAAAAAGTCTAGTTACGGCTCTGCTTGCATGCTCCAATGTGAGAGGGACACAAGGACCTCGGATATGTAGTTCAGTCCCATTACTTTGACTTTTTGGCTCTACTTTTTGACCTGGCAACTGTGCCATGTCTGTTCACGAAGATGAAGGCAATGATGCCTGCTTCCTTCTCTCATCCAGATGAGTATTTCCTATATAGGCAATCGGTTGATCAAGGATGGCTTCCAGGCTTGTTGCAGGCTTATGTTCTTTTGGCAACGCAGACGTTAAATCCCTTAAATGATTCCAGAAGTGCAAAAAAACAACCTGACACCTTCACCGTTCTTGCTGTTTGTCACTTGTCTGCATGGGAAGGTCAAGTAGTCCTGTTGGCACCAGACAGGCAGCGAAAGTGGTTGTTAAACTGATATTCTTATCATGGCAGTGGGCCCATCTTGGTGTTTGCCTCCAAAACTAGGTTGACTAAGTCAGGTGTCTTTTCTTCACCAAAGTTCAACTTTGCTGGTGTTAATGATGTGGCTGCTGAATCCTTAGTCCTTTAGAGCTAAGCGTAAGCTTTCTCTGGCAGCGTAGTTCAGACCATACTCTGGGCTAGAAACTGGTATCATCAAGAAGTTTTCACAGGGTGTGTGAAAGGAAGTGGGTGTTTCCAACTTATTTTCTATGTTCTTAAAAGTTTCAGGCTTCAGCTTTCTCCATTTCTTTTCCAGAGAAAAATGTCACTTTTACTGGAAGGCCAAATTTGCTTGCAGGGAGTGATGTGCAACCACCATACATCATTACTTTGGTAATTTTTCACGTTTTACAATAGGGGAAGTAATCTTGTTCCCGAAAATGTGACTGCCATTTCTACCAGATTGCGGAGTTCCCTTTGCCTGCCATGGTCTGTGGGCTGAGCAGCTGTGCAACATGGCCGCCTGGTGTTTGGTACACACATTCACAAGGTTTTATGGTAGAAAAATGTGATTAGGAAATCAGGGAAAGAGTTTTCCTTGTTAACATTAAATTGACATGATGAAGCCTTGCTTGGGTGCCTTCCTGCGGATAACACATCCCTACTGTAGTAAGACACAATGAAGGTGGCACTCCAAGACTGAGGCCTTTAGTAAAGCAAATGGTGCTTTATTGCAACGTTTCGGGGTCCAGCACCCCTTCGTCAGGACACACAGTGCAACTTAAATACAAATATTCTAAAAGACTCACCTGTCCCGTCTCCTGTCGATCCCCAGCGTCCCGCGCTGCACATCCGGTCCCAAGTCTGACATCACACCGGAAGTGACGTCAACCTGAGCCTGCCGACGGGAGAACGGGGCAGGGCAGCCACAGACTCGTGAGCCCAGTGATTGTCCGTTGCCATGGGAAAGCCCCACACAGACCAACCCACAGCTCTCCACGTTGTCACCCACGCCACCACCCTTTAACTCTTGTAAATATATACTTAAAAAATATACTTAAAAAAATACATATAACGAAATAAATATAAAAACCTCACTTTCTGACAACTTCAGTGAATATTACATAAGGCTGGAGTGAGCATAAAACAAATACCATTACACAAACACATTAATCTGCTTTACAGACAGAATATTAAATATCAAAATGCAAAGTGCTAAAATAACTTTCAATACGATACACTTCTAAAAATTCCTTCAACCCATACCTGGAAATACATGATATCTATTGTATAATGACTCTCTATAGATCAGATATACACCCAGCTATGGGATCCACACCCTAGATCTCACAACCTATGATAAAACTAAAGGCACATGGACAATCACCCACATAGCTTAAACAGTTATACTACTCCAACACCGCACTATGTGGGATACTCCATCACAAACTCCGCAACCATATTAAAGCTCCAGTCAGAATTAAGGATTCCCAACTCACACTATAGGAAACAACTCAAATTCAATGCCTCATTTAAACCCTGTGGGCTCCCTGTATCTAACCTGAATATCCATTTATATTCCAACTGGAGCAGTTTACGTGACCCGTCACCCCTACGCATCCTTGGTGGCACTTGATCAATAATACGATAGCGCAGCATGGCCATATTATGCCTGGCCTCTACAAAATGTCTCGCCACTGCCTTTTCACTGGTGCCAGACACAAGTGCTGCATGAATGGCTGACCTGTGCTGCGCCATCCTCTCCTTGAACTGCCTATCTGTCTTGCCCACGTAGTGTAACCCACATGGGCAAGACAGAAGGTAAATAACATATTTTGTAGTGTAGATCAATGTGAATCCAATTGAAAACATCTTGCCAGTGTATGGATGGAGAAATTTATCTCCTGACACTAAATATGAACAGGTCGCACAACCCGTACATCTATAGCACCCACCCTTTTTGTTGGCCACTCTCTGGTCCAAACTCCAATCCGTGATGTCTGTCTTCACCACTAGATCCTTAATATTTGGACCCCTAGTGAAGCCAGGCATCAACCTGCTGCTCTTAAGACACCCTAAATCTGGGTCTGACGTTATAATCGGCCACAAATACTTGGCCTTTTCATTCGTTTGATAGCTCTTATTGTCAAACTGATGGACCCAAGGAATCACTTCAATTGCTTCTGACTACCTTCTTGTAAGATCTCAAAACGTTTTTTAGCAAGGGCTTTCTTCTTTGCCTGTACTAATGTCTTCCTTGGATACCCACTTGAAATAAACTTATCCAGCATTACCTGCCACTAGTTATTCTACACACTAATAAATTGTGTCTGTTGCAGATCTGGGATGAAAACTCTCAAACTTTAGTAAAGTATTGCGATCTGTCAGTTTTGAAAAAACATTGGTGTATATATCTTGCCTGCTCTGACTGAGATCTTTACATCCAAAAAATGTATGTCTGATTTACTACCACCATGGATAATTTTGCTGGACACTCAGAATCATTGTGCCCTGCAATTAACTGGTTCAACTCCATTTCAGGCCCCTGCCACAACACCAATATGTCGTCTATATACCTAAAGTATTTAAAACTACTACTCACTTGGGTCTCAGAAAAAAATAGATCTAATTCCACTGAATGCATATACTCATTTGCGTAAGATGGAGCTACGCACAAGCCCATAGCGCAGCCAGCTAGCTGAATAAAAAAACGGCCATCATAGGTTAAATAATTCCGGGTCAGAGTGAACTCTTAACAATTCCATAGAAAAATGTATATCTGGGCCAACACATTTGGGATTACCCATGATAAGCCTCTTGACTGCCACCAATCCCCTATCCTGCGGGATGCACGTATAGAGACTGGTGACGTCAGTACCCATCAAGAGCACATTTTCAGGAACCACACTCAAAGCTTTACAAGCCCGGATTGAAGATGACTTATCCTTTACGTGCATAAAAGTGCCTTGGTTGCACGGCTGCAAAAAAGGCATCTAAGTAAACTGCAATCAGTTCACACAAAGACCCCTGGCTGGAATAATCGGCCTGCCAGGGGGGGGGAGGGGGGGGGGTTCTGTGCATCCTTACGTATCTTAGGGATTGTGTAGAATATTGGGACCACAGGGCATTCTTTAAATAACACACCTCTGATCTCTTTGTCAATAATACCTTCCCCAACAGCCTTATCAAGCATATTGATGATATGCTATTGATCATGTACCACCAAGGATGCGTAGAGGTGACTGGTCACGTAAACTGCTCCAGTTGGAATATAAATGGATATTCAGATTAGATACAGTGAGCCCGAAGGGTTTAACTGAGGCATTGAATTCGAGTTGTTTCCTATAGTGTAGGCTGGGAATCCTCAATTCTGACTGGAGCTTTAATATGGTTGCGGAGTTTGTGATGGAGTATCCCACATAGTACGGTGTTGGAGTAGTATAACCGTTTAAGCTATGTGGGTGATTGTCCATGTGCCTTTAGTTTTATCATAGGTTGTGAGATCTAGGGTGTAGATCTGATCTGTAGAGAGTCATTATACAATAGATATCATGTATTTCCAGGTATGTGTTAAAGGGATTTTTAGTAGTGTATCGTATTGATAGTTATTTTAGTACTTCGCATTTTGTATATTGATATTTAATATTCTGTCTGTAAAGCAGATTCATGTGTTTATGTGATGGTATAAGTATATGTTTTATGCTCACTCCAGCCTTATTTAATATGCACTAAAGTTGTCAGATAGTGAGGTTTTTATATTTATTTCTTTATATGTATTTTTTTAAGTATATTTTTTAAGTATATATTTACAAGAGGTGATATATTAAAAAGTTTTTTTTCCTTTGCTTTAAAATTAATGGAATTTAAAAAACCATTCCTATAACTAAGCATTTATTTTACTGGTATTGTACAAAGTGTATTTGAATGTCTTTGAAGAAAATATATAAAGTAATGCTCTGTATTAATTAGATTCACGCTATAAAGATGATGGTGCGCTGGTTATTAGGTATGAAGAATAACCATAGTAAATCTGGAAATTCTACATTACGGCTCTTAACAGCAATATTACATGCTGATGGCGATTTAACAGAACATGGAAAGTTGAGGTAAATGCTCACACTTTTGTGGTTTTTGTTTTTTTTGCTTTCCTCTCTAAAATGTATTTTAAGACTGCTGTGCTTAGAATGAGAATGACTAATTTTACATATAATATAATGTGTTGTGTAACGTTAACTTCTTATTTATGAAGTGTATTTGGTCTGATGTATCACGCCTACACCCAGTACCTGTAGAAACGTTTATAGACCTTTTTCCAGCTTAGATATGGCCTCTTCTGAGATCTGCTCCGGTAATTGGGTCCAGGAAAAAGTATGTTGTAATGTTAATGCAGCCTTTCTTTCCTTTTTTGTGACTGCACATCTAACCAAAATGCAACTGTATCATAGAAGTACACCAATTGGATATTGGTAGGTTAGCAATACTGGGGTGCTGGCTCCCTTGCAATGAGAATTTAGGCAGTAGTCCAGGCGAACGCCTGAACTGGGTTTAACATGTAACCCCTCGACCTCCCTACAACTGAGAATACTAATTTGTGAATGGGGAAGCTGAGTTACAGAATTTAGGGCTGAAAAATTATTCTTTTTAACAAATTTAAAAATGTTATTTTATTTCTTTCATCCTATGGGGAACACAGCACTTTGGGGGATATAGTCTTAAGCCAGATAATCTAGTTTTATTATTATATTTTTTTCTTTTTTAATGCTGGTAGCAGTAGGGTGCTTTGGCACTGAGCCTCTGGCAGATTGTTTTGTTTGTTTTTACTTATAAATAAATACAGAAATGAAGAGCATCCACACAGCCTGCAATGTTCTCGGAACCCCCCCCCCTTCCCACTCCCCCCTCATCTGCCATTAGTGCAACTGGCTTTAATGGTTTTGCTGTTTAAGGTAGTGTTTCTTAAGGCAAAAGGGTTTGAATGACTTGTATTGGTGCGATTTCAAGTTTGCAACCACTCCTGGTCAGTTAGCCAGTTTGCTTATGCAAGAGAGTTTAGATAATGATTTTAAGCGTTGACCTTATAAAAGGACTGCTCTTTGTCTTTCTGAAAATGGTTGCACTTTTACTACGGGTGCAGGGTTGTTTTAATACAGTGAGTGATTTATGATCAAACTCCATACAATTCCAAAATTACCACTTGGTTTTTGAGTTCAGCTTTGACAGATTTGCAACAACCTACTTTCTGCTTTGGTTTATAGGAAAGACTTATTATTTTTTTTCTCTTGCTATCTCCACATAAGACTATCCCCAATTCATGGTATAATCTAAGTTCTACTTAAATCAGGATATTGTGATCCCGGCATTTTCCTGAGATCAGTTTTAGAGGAAGAGGGATCTGTTTACTTGTTGAATGATAGAGCGCTACAGAGCTGCTCTGTGGAGACTTGAGTTGGGAGCTGATGCTGTTTTAGTCTTCTGTGATGCCCAGAAGAGAAGCCAAATCTTTCTTTGTGTCTAAGTTAACAATTGCTAGATGAGTACTTTGATTTGAGACTTACATTGGATTGGTGAAACGATGTGAAGGCATGTCCTGCCAAATCCGTGTGTTGTCACTACAAACAATACAAATGCAGTGGAAGTAAAAGTCCATTATAATTCTCACAGGAGGAATAAACCAAAATTTCTTCTTCAGGGTCCAAAGGGCTCACAGGGAGACATTGGGTTGTAGGAGGGACCTGGAGAACCGGACACCAACAGCAAAGCTTTTGAATCCCATGATGCTCTGGTCCTTCCCCCTATACACCGCCCACAGCCTGAGGGCACTCCAGTTTTGTTGGTGTCCGGCAGGAGCAAGGATCACCATTATAACGGGGCTGCATTAAGCAGCCCAAGCTTTTAATTTATGATTTATTTTATATTCTATTTTTACTATAACGGGCGCGCAGCACCAGACTCTCCTCCGGACGTCTGTGCTGCCGTCCCATCACCCCTTCGCGGCGCAGTGACACCAAGCCTGTGTTAGATATTCCCATCGGAGCTCTGACGGGGGCCAGCTATCAGGCTCCCCGGACCCCAGACTGCAGCCCGGAATCCAGGGGAGAGGTAAGGCTGAACCCCGTTCACGGGGACCCGTGGTATAGTGCAGTCTGGTCTCAGGAGATAGATCGGAGGCGCTGATCAGGACACTGGCTCGCCCACTAGACCACCGGGGCAAAATTATACTGGCACAGAGGCACATTATTATGGTCGGGGACCCAGTGGTTAACGTCAGCCAGGGGAACAGGCTCTCTCCCTGCAGCCCCTCCCCCAGCTCAGGGCGCCTTTCCACTGCACTCTTGGTGGTCCCTGAGCTGCTTCTCCCTCACCCTCCACCCCCTCAGATGTGCAGCAGCCATTTTCTGCAAGCAGGTCTCTGGAAAAGCTGGTTCCAGTCCCCCTGTATACCTCTCCCACGGGCCAGGTTATACAGCGTTATATCCTACCAGCCAATCAACTGTAGTTTATATTAGTGCCCATTGCAGACATGTAATGCTTTTCTGCGTTTATATGTGATTTGTGCTAGTGCTAAACTCTATTTTCTGTACTGTCAGTTTTTAACTGTCCCTTTATTCTACTATACCCTGACA
This sequence comes from Taudactylus pleione, assembly GCA_031769625.1. Lineage (NCBI taxonomy): Eukaryota > Metazoa > Chordata > Amphibia > Anura > Myobatrachidae > Taudactylus > Taudactylus pleione. The sequence goes on along the minus strand of JAUIMM010000042.1, from coordinate 8,656,074 downwards.
TACTAAGGTATAGAGAGGGGGTTCATTGTACCTCACTTTTTCTATGTGTGAGGACTTACATACTATATAGCGTGGATGCACACTACATTGTGCCATATATAGCGCTGATGCACACTACATTGTACCATATTACACATACTACAGTGTGTTCACTGCACTGTATCATACTGTGTGTTGTATTATTCTTGTGGCTATGTCTGGCAGAGGAAAGAATAACAAGCAGACTGAGGCTACTGCCCCTACTCTGTTGTCATGTAAGTCCTGTTCAGCAGGCTTAGTCCTAGAGGATAAGAGATTCGGTATTCCTGCGCACTGGATTATATCTGACGGGGTATGCGGCACTTAGATATGAGGGTGCCAATCCCTCTGGGGTTAAATACAATACACAATAATAATCTAATGTGCTTCCCCTGGTGCTGTACTGGTGTTGCATACTCCTTAAAATACAGTAGACAACACCAGTACAGCACCAGGGGGAGCACATTAGATTATTATTGTGTATTGTATTTAGTCCTAGAGGACCCCTTTCAGGATGGTCTTTGTATTAATTTCTACACAGTCCCGGTGTCTCTCCCTCAGTACCCACCCTGGGCGGCTTTTTCACAGATGCTGGCAAAAATTACGGACCACATAGCAGTCCCCGTAGTGGCTCCCCCTGTGGGATGGCCACAGCAGGTACTCCCTGCAAATCCTGTGCCTCCCCCAAGGGTAGACGTACTGTCTACCTCAGTACAGAGTTTGGCTAATACCTCTCTGGTTTTTCAGCAAATGCTACAAAAGGACAAGCCTTTACCTACTAAATCTAGTAAACGTGCTCTTATCTTCCCAGTCCACTCAGTTATCTGACTCAGATATATCATCTGGGAAGGCAGAAGACGCAGACCTCTCTTACTCTTAATCCGTCTCAGGAGAAGAGGAGCCACCTTCTAAACTAAATTATACCTGCTCTTGTGGGTACTATAAAATCTATTTTACAAATAGAAGAGGATGAACCTGCTCCTAAGAAAAAGAATGCACTTTTTAAGCGACAAAAGGTGGTTTTACCAGAATTGCCTCAATCCAATCCGCTATCTGATCATATGAGTGAAGCATGGAATATGCCTGGTAAAAGGTTTCAAATTCAAAAACCGTTCCATTCCTTTTTCCCTCTTCCAGCTGCTGATTGCACTATATTGAAAATTCCCCCAGCAGTGGATTTTCATGTAACACATCTGGTTAAAAATGCCACATTACCCATTCGTACTGCAACGTCATTGAAGGAGACTACAGATAGACGTATAGAAGCTTGTCATGAATCGATTTACACTCTTACAGGAGCTATTACTCGTCCTGCTAGTGCTACGGCTTGGGTGGCGAGAGCCATTGAGAGTTGGGCAGAGGCCCTAGAGGAGACATTTCCATCTGATGCTTCAAAGAAACTATCCTATCTCACATTAGGGATGGAGCAGCTATGGATACGGCTCTCCTGGCCTGCAGGTTATCCGCCGTATTCTTTGGCTCCCTTCCTGGAAAGCAGATTTGGACTCAAAGCGGGCTCTGGAGTCTCTTCCTTATTCGGGAGACATCCTATTTGGTCTAGAATTAGATAAAATTTTGACTACTTTGGCAGCTTCCAAGACTGCGTTCCTGCCCTCTGCATATAGTACTAAACCTAGGCCGTCATCCTTTCGGTCCTTTTTACCTCAAGGTAAAGGCAAGGGTCAGTCCTTTCCATGGCAGCAGACATCAGCCAAGGCCTCCAAGCCTAGGGCCAAACAAGCCTTGGATACTAGACGTCCACCTACCAAATCTGAGGACAAGCCTGCAGCCTGACATGGGTGGGCTTCTCCCTGTGGGCTCCCAGGGTGGGAGGCCGGCCTCTTCAATTCGCCCACATTTTGCATCAAACCACGTCATATGCCTAGGTAAGAGAAGAGGTCTCCCATGGATACGCCCTCTCCTTCCTGAGGCGACCCACCCAGCTGTTCTTTTGCACAGGACCGCCATTGGAGTCGACCAAGGCCCTACTGCTCCAAAAGCCATTCAGACCTTACTGAATTCAAGAGTAATAACTCTGGTCCCCTCCTCACAACGGGGCAAGATTAATTTTTCTACCCTTTTTCTTAGTTCAGAAGCCAAATGGGTCTCATCGGCTTATCCTCAACCTCAAATCTCTGAACAAGTTTATCAGGGTGGCCAGGTTTCGTATGGAAACCCTCCGTTCCATTATCCTAGCTATGGAGCCTTTTATGGTATCCCTAGACATTCAGGACGCTTACCTACATGTACCTATTGCACCTTCTCATCAACAAACAATATCCAATTTGTTACACTGCAGCAACATTATCAATTTCAGACTCTGCTGTTTAGACACTCAACGGCCCCTCAGGTCTTTACCAAGATCATGGCAGTAATGGCGGCCTCTCTTCGTCTTCAAGGGATCAGACTGCTCCCATACCTGTTGGTCAGCTCCCCAGAGACTCATCACTGCCATCTGCAGGTAACCATTGCCTTTCTACAAATGCACCATTGGCTGATCAACTGGAAAAAGTCTTCCCTGACACCCTCTCAAAGGATGGTACATTTGGGAGCCCTCCTGGACTCTCGAGTTAAGAGAATCTTCCTAACATCAGACAAGATTTCAGCACTGGCTGCGCAGACTACTCTGCAATTTCCGAGTGTCAATTCACTCTGCAATGCAGGCCTTGGGATCAATGGTCTTCACCTTTGACATGGTTTCACTCCAGTCCACTACAACACCTGATCCTCTCCAGGTGGATCGGGCTAGCCCATCTGCTCTGATCCCAGACGATGAGCCTCCACCCAGAGGTTCACCTTTCCCTAGCCTGGTGGCTACAGACTTCCCATTTGAACAGGGGTTGTCCCTTTTGTATCCCGGACTGGGCTCGCCTCACCATGGACGTAATCCTCAGAGGGTGGGGTGCAGGAGCCAGCCAGCACTCCTTCCAGGGCCGATGGTCCCCAGTCAAGGCAGTGCTTCCAATTAATATCCTGGAACTTAGAGTCATCTACAGAGCTCTCACTGTGGCTTAGAGCATTCTGAAAAACAGGCCAGTAACAAGTACAGTACGACAGCGGCATGGCTGTGGCCTACCTCAATCACCAAGGGGGCACTCGAAGTCAGTCAGCAATGACAGAAGTGTCCCGCATTCTCACATGGGCCGAACGCAGTCTCCCAGCCATCCCCGCAGTGTTCATAACGGGGATTCTCAATTGGGAAGCGGATTTCCTCAGCCGTCACGACGTGCACGCAGGCGAATGGTCCCTACATCCAGAAGTCTTTCAGCTTCTGGTGGACAAATGGGGTCTTCCAGAAGTGCATCTCATGGCCTCTAGACACAACAACAAACTTCCAGTTTATGGAGCCAGAACAAAGGACCTGGACGCGGCCTTCATAGATGTCTTGATGGTAAAATGGAAATTCCAGTTGGCGCATCTCTTCCCTCCTATATCCCTGCTTCCTCGAGTGCTTTGAAAGTTTAGACAGGAGGGGGGGCACAGTCCTGTTGATAGCTCCGGCTTGACCCAGATGTCATTGGTATTCCGATCTTCAAAGGCTCTACATAGACATTCCTCTTCAACTTTCTCTGCGAGTAGACCTGTTGTCTCAGGGTTTATGTCTATATCCGGACCTGGCCCATCTGTCTTTAACGGCGTGGCTCTTGAAACATCCCTCCTAACAGCTAAGGGTTTCTCCAACTCTGTGGTACAGACCATGCTCAGAGCACTAAACCGGCCTCAGCCAGGATTTACCACAGAATATGGCATACATATTTCCAATGGTGTGCTCCAAGAAACTATGACCCTCAAGTCTTGCTTTTCTTCAGGCTGGACTAGACCTCCGCCTAGCACCTCTCAAAGTGTAGGTCTCTGCTTTTGTCTATCTGGTTTCAGCGCAGAATTGCTCCTATATCGGATTTTCACACCTTCATTCAAGGTGTTCTATGTATACAACCTCCCTTTGTCCCTCCTTTGGCTCCATGGGATTTGTCAGTGGTGCTCAAAGCACTTCAGGAACCTCCATTCGAACCCCTGGAATCAGTGGATGTCAAATGGCTCACTGCGAAGACTTTCTTGTGGCTATAGCATCTGCCCATAGGGTAATGGATTTAGGGGAGCTTTAATGTCGCTCCCCCTTTCTTACTATTTCATCAGAACAGGGTTGTTCTTCGAAGCCCAGGCTTCCTTCTCAAGGTGGTTTCTCGCTTCGACCTGAATGAGGAAATTGTTCCGGCATGTAATTCACCAGACCTCTCGGCAGGTGAGGCCTCTTTTGGATGTGGTCCGTGCTCTGAAGATCTATGTGGACAGTACTACTTCCATCTGGAAATCGTACTACCTCTTTGTGGTATGGATTTCATAAGAAGGGATGGCCAGCTAACAAACACGGATTCGCATGACTATCTCATTGGCTTACACGCAGACTGGCCTTCCTGTGCCGGCTTCAGTATCTGCTCATTCTACTCGCTTGGTGGGTCCCTCGTGGGCAGCCCGGTGTGGCGCCTCAGCTGAACAGCTATGCAAGGCGGCCACCTGGTCTTCTGTCCACACCTTTCTTAGGTTTTATGCCTTTGATACATTTGCCTCTCAGGATGCTTCCTTCTGGCGTAGGGTTCTCCTATCAACTCAGGAGCGTTCCTACCCTTGAGCAACTGCTTTGGGACATCCCCAATGTCTCCCAGTGAAGCCTGATGAACCCTGAAGAAGAAAGTGTTATGGTAAAACGTACCTTTTTTTTTTTTTTACTTTTTTACTGCACCCGCCCTGACGCACCTGGCTTCTATGGGCTTCTCCTCTTGGTCACTTGTTTCCTTCTCTGCGTGAGAGTGATTCCTCAGTGTACCAGTCTTCCTTCTCTCCTGACCTGCTCCTGCCTTGGGCTGTGGGTGGGGTATAGGGGGAAGGACCGGAGCATCCAGGGATTTGTTTCCGGTCCTCCAGGTCCCACCTACACCCCAATGTCTCACTGTGGACCCTAAAGAAGAAAGAGTTAATGAAGGTACGTTTTACCATAACTCTCCTTATTACACATAATCTAAAAATAAGTAAAATTATAACTTTATCTTCGAAGTGACTGAAGGAATAAACAAATTTTCACTATTAATACTAGTCTCACTATCGGTGCATGCCTCCTGTGCATCATAGCATGGGATCCTCAGCTGAGAGCTTTGTTTGGACAGCCATGTGGTCCTTTTTTTTTTTTTTTTTTTTTTTTTTTGTTATCAAGTTTCATTGTTTTTGCATCAAAAGATTCTAGTTTTGGATGGAAGGTGATGTGTTCTCTATAGGATGAAAGGATTTTTGTTTTGTAGGTTAAATTCTTTTCACTGATTCCATTGGGAAATTGCTTAACATTCGCTTTCTAGTTCTCCTGTAAAGGTTTATTGCAGAAAAAAGGGGGGAAGCTGATGCACACTCTTAAGTACTAAGAATAATAAATATCAAAAATATATAATAAACTGTCAATTAACATGATGTTATATAGAGGTTCTTAGTACATGTTTGGCAAAAAATGTTTGCCCACCTACCACATCACGGTGACCTCATCAGGTGGGTCCCTAACATCCCTAATACTGACACACAGTATACATTTATCTAGGACTTACCTGTAATAGTGCCCATTACATGTGTGTACTGCAATGCAAGGACCAATACGAATTAAAATTACCTGGTGCATGTAGGAGGCGTGCTAGCCCAGGAGAAGGGGTCTCACACCTTCAAGTGTACCTTAAATACACATAGGAATAAAATATTTATAAAGTTAAATATTTTTGGTATATGTTTTCTTTGTTCCTCACATGTTCTGTGGGGGGCTTGATTAGAAAAATAGAGTTCCTTTCAGTCTGTGGCTATAGAAAGATGAGTTTCAAACTGCGATTTTTATTTTTAAATTCAATAGTTTTTATTGATATTTTTTTAAACCTACATAAACAAAAAGAAAATAAAGGGGGGAAAAAAAAAAAATATATATATATATACACATATATACACACACACACACACACACACAACGGATTTGAAGCTGGCTATCCACTATACAATTTTCTGTCAGATATCTGTCCAATCTGGCTGGTTGGAATGAAAACCTGGTAATGTATGGGAGCAAATGACAGTCGATCATATGGTTTTAAACACTGAAAAAAGGACAAAAAAATTGTTCAAATTGGTTTAATTTGTGTTTTAACCAATTTGTCTGAACAACCATTGTTGGCTATTTTCCAGTGTTTGTGAGCAAATGGTCAATTGTCATTTGCTCCCATACATTACCAGTTTTTCATTCCAACCAGCCAGATTGGACAGATATCTGACAGAAAAGTGTATAGTGGATGGACAGCTTTAGACAGATATGAAAACCAAACAGATCAGATGTTGAGCATGAACATAGTATAAAACAGGAGATTACAATATGGTATGTGTGTGTGTGTGTATATATAAGTATTTCTTGAAGTACGTAGTTACAGCAGAAAGGACTCGAAGGCGCCATTCGAGCACATGAATACGGAGATAAAAGAAATACAACATACACCCTTAAATGACATACATATCTCACCACAGGCGGCTCGGGTATAGAAATTACATACCAGAATAGTAAAGAGATCATTATAATAAAGTATACACACCAGTCCAAATAGTAATCCCTACTAAACTAAACAATTACACCCAAAGCAAAACCTCCCTCATAACCCCCCACCCTGTATAGCCTAACCCCAACTCGGGTATACCTGGATTCCGTAAACCTCCCCCCCCTAACTACGTTGCCTAACACGAATTACCCCCACCCCTGATATGAGGAATACATTTCGGATATGTCACTGGGGCAAAAAAAAAGAAATTGACATGAACTGGACGCAGCAGGCCTCTCCCATAAAATAGTAAGTTGCACACTGGTAGTCTGCTATAATGGGCTGAAAACAAACATAATAGACTTGGGCAAAGGAACCTTTATAGTAAAATGAGGGGCATCTATACTCGTATACCTACAGGAAATATCCATCACAAAAACAGTAAACTAACACAATAGACCCCCAAATTAAACAGATAAGTGTACACAACAGCTAGAAAGTCAGCTATCGCATATACAGGATATAGCAATAATAAAATAAAACATGTATACATAATAAATCAACATTAAAATGAAATTAGGAACTATAGAAAAAATAATCCAATTATAGTTTAATCAGTCAAGGTGGATCATCTTCAAGAGCCGCAAATAAAGCCACGCCAGGACATCCCGGAAAAAATCAACAAAATAGAAGCTACCCACCAAGATCATCCAGGAGCAAATAGGTGAAATCAAAACTAAGAGCTGGGGATCACGGAACTGACTTTGTACTTGGAATAATTGGAAAGAGGATTTTTGGAACACTACATAAACAACCGGAGAGGCTGTTATCTTTCCACAACGCAATACCAACTGGACCATTTGAGGCAGGCTATAAACAGCATCAGGATTCTTTAATCTGGAATTTTTACGCTAACTAGTTTCAGGAAAAGTCCCGGACAAAGGGGTTGTATAGGTGTACGGCAGGCCCAAGCAATAACAGACTGAATAGGAAATGAACCATTTGCAAAGGCAGGTATCAGCCAGGATTTGCAGGATCTGCGCAGATGGAGTCCCCTGTGCTACTTCAGGTAAAGCAGCTGTATTGACAGTAGCACGTCATATATCTTGACAAACAGAGCATTTCAGAATGTAGCTTGGTCACTTTAAATGTAATCCTCCGTTCTGAGTCAAGGATAGCCTGGAGAAGCCTCTCCATGGTGACCACAGAAATTTGTGCAGGACCCGCCAGCGATCCCCAGTACATTTATTGAAAAAGGGTAATCATCCCCCAAACTATCCAGGAGACTGTCCTGCAGGCAAAAATCCACAACTCTGGAGCCAGGGGTCGCAGCAAGCAGACTGACTGACTGAAATCCAAGTTGGAGGCTGGCGGGAATCGCAGGTCTGCAGAGGTCTCCAAAAGACAACAATATGGCATGGACAGTGTCTTTCACTGTCCAGAAGACCAGTCTGGAACTGGCTGAAGCAAACGCGGTGTACAGGAGCCACTGGAGACTCTGGTGCAAAATTCAAGATGGCGCCCGCGACCAGGAGAGACTGCAAAGAGAAAATCTTCAGCGCCAACAGCACAATAGACTGAGAACACAGCCGAGCTGCAGGTCTCCCAGAGCCTGCAAAGGTAAGTATGCAGTAGGTAGCTAGTGCCAGGAACCAGGCAGGGTAGTAAGGATAGGTATACATGATACTGAGGCCTAGGAGCTATGGAAATAACCTCCTACATCCTGCCTTTCCAGGCCACACCCCCTGAATCCTTCAAACTGTGATTTTAGTTTGAGTACTAAACTTTGCTGAGGCTCTATATCCCCAAGGGCTACTCTCCCACCAATGGATTCTGTAAAATGATTTACTGTAAATATATTCCAGTTAATGCTAGTGTGTCTAACAAATGACTGTATTAATATATTCTCATTTATGTTCTGTTCAGTAAACCAGACATGTCACGTCTTCGGCTGGCTGCTGGCACTGCTGTAGTGAAGTTGGCGCAGGAGCCGTGTTACCATGAAATCATTACCTTAGAGCAGTACCAGCTATGTTCATTAGTAGTCAATGTAAGTACTATACAGCACTGTATTCATGCACTTTCCTAGGCTTCGCACTGTGTATGTATCCAATGTGTTACATTTTGTATGAAATAGTCGGTCAAACACATTGTACAACATTATTTAAATACATATTTTATTTGAGAAGTTTTTTCTTTTGTTTGGATATAATTCTATTGGGATTGTTTTTTATACTGATAATGGATCATTGACTCTTCTCTCTCTGTGAGTTAGAATATTATGCACGGTAATAGCTATGTTCTACGTTTGTTTTTATTTGCATTGTGCAGAATTTCAAAGTGACAAAAGATATTGCTAGAGCCTTCTGCACAGTCAATGCTGCGATTTAGTTATGTGCTAGAATTATTTCAGACTGAAGACTGACATTTAATTGTAGCTACTTCACCATTCATTGTACATTAATGCAGACGTTCTGTCTGTCAGCACTTGATAATGATTATGGTTGGATAGCTATAAAGGGTTTGGTATATTTTGCCGTTATTCATTATGTGAACATGTAGACATTGACCGCTTAAATTTTCAGCATGTCAACACTGAAGAAATATTGACACGATCAGAATGTCGACAACTTTTTTGCTGGTCTAGTAGTGACTTGCCTGTTTCAGCTGTGTCTTCCGGATCCGGCTGTCAGCTGATGAGTACCTCCAGCTAATCCTTCAGTGCTTCCGTTGTTGAGTATCCCTAAACCCTAACCCTCCCCCTAGTGCCTAACCCTAACCTTCCCTCTCTCAGGTCTGTGCAGAATGGTGGCATTGTCATTCTGCAGATGTGAACATGTTTAATGTTGGCATTTCAACCGTGTGGATATCATAACTGTCTGCATCTCCTAGGAACAGTAATAAAGGGTTTTTTATTCTCTGTTTGCAATAGGATGAGTGTTACCAGGTCAGACAGTTGTTTGCACAAAAACTTCACAAAGGCCTAGCTCGATTACGGCTTCCGCTGGAATACATGGCTATCTGTGCCCTCTGTGCAAAAGACCCTGTGAAGGAGAGGAGGGCACATGCCAGGCAGTGTCTGGTGAAAAATATCAATGTTAGAAGAGAGTACCTGAAGCAACACGCAGCAGTAAGTGGTAAGTAGGAATCAGAGTTCAGATGTTTGGTTTGCATGATGATCACAATGCTTCTGTCAAACCCTTCCTGCAGCTTGGTGTTATGTATATTACAAGTGTTTCTATAAACTGTGTTTTACAGAGGAGCTGCTACTGTCATAGTGGTTAATAGTCCATCCGTGTACATTATTTTTTTAGAATATCGACCTCATAGAGCATTTAATAATCTGATTTGTTACATTTGCATGTGTACAAGGGCTAAATAAAAAACCGCAAACTAGGAGATGGCGAAGGAGTACAGCGTTTGTAGGGAGAAAGTATAATAACAAGTAAAGACTCTACAAGTCAGGACAATGACTCTGATTTGTTAAAATAAGAAATTATCAGGAAAATCTGTATTTAAGGCCTGGTTAGCTCTCAACGGTTTAATCCTTTCCACTAATATAGATAAGTGAGCTATGTTACATTTGGGTGTAAAATGTGCACTGACCCACAGCATCCAATCAGCAACAGTTAGATTTCTAATATGGTCAAGTGCACATGTTGCAGCAAAATGCAGTGTTTGTACAGTACAAGTGCTGCAGCCTGTCATACAGTGTGGGATGGATTAGAAAGTGTGTTGATGGCTCAGAGTTGGTCAGCCTTTTTAACTGAAGCTGCGATATGTAAAAATTGTACATATACCTTCTATTTATAGGACATGTTTTAAACTAATTGGACAGTATAGCTAGTTTACGGATAATGCGAGTAGCCAATAGCTTTTGTTGCTATGGTGCCATTTCCACTCCCTACTACAGTGACTGCAAAGTGATGACTCTCTACTTTCCATATGAAAGCAGTGGGGGAGGTGACTAGAAATGTACATATGTCATGGTCCTGCGGGCTGACCCTCCAGATACACCAATCTGAGAATTGCCGCCCGTGACTTTTACAGGTTACCTCAGCACGTGTGGTTATCTAAACCTGGTAACTACCACCAGCAAAGGGGAACTTTAGTCTTAAAAAACAAAGTAAGCCTTTGCCCTTACCAGCCCATACGATTATGCACACTTAGTAAAAATAGGTAACATGAGCCATATATGAGGCCTTGGGTCATAAAAAACACAGATCCAGAGCTAGAATTAATGTTTAATTCAAGAATATCTTCAAAGCTTATATACAAAAAGTTACAAAGAATATAATAATGATAAAGAATCACACCATTACTTACACTTTCCAGAAAAGCTAATAAAATAATAAAAGGAGAACGAACCATTTGGATCGCGTTGGATTAAATGGTTCAGAGATGAGGCTGTCCCAGTGATGAATTAGGGATCAGCTGTATCCTTAGATAGCCTCATGCAGAATGAACAATGGGTCAGGGTGGACTCACATTTTATGCCTGCCTTTTCCATACACCCCCCTCACCCCCTCTCTGGAGCTGATTTTAACCCTTTTCAGCTCAGAGTGGGTTGTTTAGCTGGATGAAGATCAGGGTTTCCTGGCCACATGAACAGGGGTTTCTTTAATTACACATTCAGCCCTATGTGAAGTTTGGGAAATAGTCTTGGGTCAATAAATGTGTCCAGTGACACGGTGAGGAAATTCACATATCTGGAGGCTGTGTCTCTCTGTATAAACAACCATTCTTTGAACACTGACAGAACACAGGGCTTTTAATGACTGTTTTAGCAAGGGCCTGGCCAGCTGTCATATAATTCCATAGACATATCTCTTTTATGCCATATACAGTGGGAGACATATTTATGGCTGATTCAGGAAGACAGACCTTCTTACACATTTTTAGCCCAGCTTCAAAGGGGACTAGTCCAAAAGGGTTTTGTCACCTAGCCACATGCCAGACCTCTGATTATAGTACACAGACCCTCAAAAAAGATTCTTACGTACAATTGTGCTAGAGGGGAAAAAAAATCCATGTCATTACCAATACAATATCATATGCAGTTATTCCCATTCTGAAGGGAAATTAGCTTTTTCGCTACAAGATCCGATAAATGTAAATTAGTTTTATTTAATCACTGTTTCTCCTTCATCCACTGGGGACTAGATGGTGGTTTGTGGAGCCTGGCATTTTAAATCCTAAGATATATGGGTTCCTCCCCCTCTGTACCCCTCTATCCCTCTATACCCCACCTAACGTTAGTTTTTTGCCTCTAGGGGAGCTGCCACCCCGTCACAGGGTCATGACTGTGCTTCCCCTATGCTGATGGTGTATTTGACTGTTTTGGAATGGTTACCTGGGGTATGGAGATTCACATTTTATTTAGTTGTATCCCCCTATGGAGGTGAGGTGTGAGGTGTTGCTACTGGTTCCTGCCAGTGTTGGTCTTTAAGGGATCTTGGTTATCCATGTTGGGATTACTATGCTCTCTTTTAAGTGGGGTGTTCAAGGGTGAGTGTTAACTTGGACTGGATTCCTTGGATGCAGTGCGGAAAAAAAAAAAAAAAGACTCAACCGCTTTGCCTGCGACATAAGAGAAAAAAAACAATCTAGCAACAATAAAAAGATCACTATATAATACAGTGGAGAATAGTTACTAGCCTAGTTTTTTAGGAAACTGTCAGATGTGTCCACATACATCTAGCCTCATTGCGCGCTAAATAGCCCATCCAGTTGCGCCATGCCGTGGCGTGACTTGGTAGTGCCTAGCGTCTTTTTGTGCAATTTTTTTACCTTCAAATGTGTTATTTGCATAGTGAGTAGTTGTCACAAGCAGCTTCTGTTGATTAAAATGATATGCAGCATGCCTATGTTCTGTGTGCAACTGCGGGTGTATCTGCATGCGAAACACTACGTTGGTGTCAGCGGCTGTAAGGCTGTGCCGTAGTGTTTGGCATGCAGATACACAGATATCCTTAAACCCTGGACTGTAATGGTGGAATTTGGGAACCTCTGGCTTATATTGAGCTAATATTGGTTATTCTAGTGGTATTCCACAAACTGTATAAAAGGACATACTAGCTATATTGCAGAATATACCAGGTTATCATAAATAGTAGTGTGTGAGTAATGTGTGCAATTGGTATCTGTTGTTAAGGATAAGGGGTTCCCTGCAGGACCAGTTTATTCATAATGACGTTATCTCAGTCTGTAGCTGTAACACATTCCCTTGTTTTTGGTGAGGCTGCTTCCTCTTACCTCATACTCCCCTGTCTGTAGAGAGCAGAATGCCTTCTACTGACTGGATAAGTGTGGGATACTGTTTGGTTGTATTTTATTAAATACATGTTAGTGGGTATTTTTTCATTTTTTTACAGGTAGGCTATTTAACATTAGAGAGTGAAGTGATTGTCCTATGATACCCCCATAGTGTTCATTCTAGCACCCTGCAAATGTCACAAGCCATGCAGTTCCTCTTTCCTGTCGCTGTCTGCTCTGGTGCTTCTAGCACACTCTGGTCTGTATCTCAGACGTTTGTTGCATCAGCTGAGAGTGCTAAAAGCACCAGAGCAGAGAGCGAACCCCCAGGCAGGAAAGAGGAACTGCACGGGTTGTGGCAGGTGCAGGGTGCTAGAATGAACACTACCCACATATTGGATGCTTTATTTAACCTATTTTAATCTGTATTTTTTTATATATTGAGACTGAGATGACATGCAGCCTTGTTTTGTCTCTGATGTTATGACGATTTTACTAGTCTATCTCCATTGTCTTATCCAGAAAAGTTGCTCTCTCTCCTCCCGGAGTATGTTGTTCCATATACCATTCATCTGCTCGCACATGATCCAGACTATGTGAAGATTCAGGATATAGAGCAACTAAAGGATATAAAAGAGTAAGGCTTTTCTTCCTGCTGTGTACAGCTATTACTACTCATACGCCACCCAGACCATCTATTGTCCTTGTCATTAGCTGTAGCACATGCCACGGTTTCCGGTATACAGTATATGTGCAAATAACATCTAGTTACAATACAATTGAGATCTTTAAACATGTACAGGAGAAACTTCTTAAAATGTAGTACAGGTTGAGTCTCCCATATCCAAAATGCTTGGGAATATTCCGTATTTTGGAATATTTGCATACTATAATGACACATCTTGGGAGAGGGACCCAAATCTAAGCACAGAATGCATTTGTTTCATATACACCTTATACACACAGCCTGCAGGTAAATTTAACATAATATTTTCAGTAAATTTGTGGCTTAAATAATGTTTGTGTACTTTGAATCATCAAAAACCAAAGGTTTCACTATCTCAGTCATGCTAAAAAAAAGTTCAGTATTTGGGAATATCTGGTTATGGGAGTCTCAACTTGTAGATATAAACGTTAACCACTTTTTAGCAACTACCTACAGTTTTCGCCTCTAGCTGGCTTTTTAATTTATGTTATTAAATGTTCAGTAGTCTGACTCCTCTGCAGTTGTCGTTTGCAATTCGATCTCCTGAATATAATCCTTCACTTCTCACATCTTGGTAGTTTATCACATGAGCTAAAATTATCCTACTATTCCTCTGTTTCCCAGTAGCTTTATTACATAGCAATGAAAGGTAAGAAAGGCTAGAGTGTACTGTTATACACCAGCTGCTACCACTGCACGGTCTGCATCCCTTCTCTCTGATCGGTCTTACACATCATTTCATTGCGTTTTCAGGTTCTATCTTGCTATTGGCTTGACAGCAGATAACTTCAAACTAGTGTGTGATTGTTAACTGCTGTAACATCACTTGCCGGTCCTTAAAATCTTCATTTAATTAAAATAAAGCAAGGAATAGTGTATATTGGGGTATGTTTTTATCTTTATGTTCCCTGCAAAAATACTTATTTTGTATAATAAATTCATCAGACAAACTTAACTTCCGTGGTATCTTCCCACAGGTGTCTGTGGTTTATCCTGGAGATTTTAATGTCAAAAAATGAAAATAACAGCCATGCGTTTATCAGAAAAATGGTGGAAAACATTAAGCAGACAAAAGATGCTCAAGCTCCAGATGACCCCAAAATGAATGAGGTACACGTTGTGCTCAGTCTCCAGTCATGTTTTTTTTTTTTGGTGGCTATAAAATGTGAAAACTTTGATCTGCTGGTTTTGTTCTTTTGCAGAAATTGTACACAGTTTGCGATGTGGCAATGAATATAATTATTTCAAAGAGTACAACCTATAGTTTAGAGTCTCCGAAAGACCCAGTATTACCAGCACGTTACTTCACACAGCCAGACAAGGTATGTTGTGTAAAATGCTTGGTCGTTTTTATCCCATCACAGCTATTTTGTGGGTTGAAGCGATTTTCAGCATATCTGATCTACAAAGACCTTTTGTAGGATCTCCAAAGACCATTATTTTTATTTATTTTTCCCACCAAAGTCTGTAACTCACTGTTACCTATTTCCCCTTAATTTATAGACTCTTGATGAAGTCAAACAATTAAACAGGTTCTTTATTGCCTTTTTTGGACCTTGAAGGCAAGATGTGACCTGAGTAAACTTCATGACCAGGTTCCAAGGTTATTGAAACACTAAACTATGCA
Source organism: Taudactylus pleione (assembly GCA_031769625.1). NCBI lineage: Eukaryota > Metazoa > Chordata > Amphibia > Anura > Myobatrachidae > Taudactylus > Taudactylus pleione. The sequence goes on along the minus strand of JAUIMM010000042.1, from coordinate 8,640,923 downwards.
TGTACCTGAGATAATGACAAGTGTCTCGTGCCTCAGTGATATCACTAGTATCAAATGACTTCACTATAATTTTTCCCACAAAATGGCTGCCCCCCGCTGCTTGTAGATGACTGGTACCCCTAAAATGGCTTCGTTTTTGTCTGTAGCAATCTGCTATTCTTACCATTGAGTACATATACTTTAATTTTGCAGCTTCTTCATGTAACACTGCCAGAGAAGGCTTTATTTTGAATTGGCAAGATTAGACCTTGTGTCCCTTTGTTTTAAGATTGCCGTTGTTATACTGCATATTGGAATCTTATGACGTGTGCATCCTTTTTTTCACAGAATTTTAGCAACATCAAAAATTATCTTCCTGCTGATATGAAATCTTTTTTCACTCCAGGAAAGGTGAGATGTGTGAAAAATAATACCATGGTTTTCTTAGTTACCTAAAAATGTAATTACTTGGGAGAAGGGTTAATTAATATTGAAGAAGCCAACATTTTAAACACTGATGAATTTGGATACACAAACCTCTAATAGTATTGTTCTCTAACAGTATAAATGTAAGCTAGGGGTTGAATACAACAATTTCATATAGTATAAGTTGTTTTTTTTTCACTCAAAGCCGTAAGTGTCAGGTATAAAGTTGATCAAATACTGTTACACCAAGATATTCTCTTTCATCTTCATTGGTGCTGTAAGTAAATTTGGTATGTTTGTCTCCTCTGCCGTCTATATCCCCATATTGCAAATCACTAAATTTCCACCGACCCATAGTTTCTCCTTCATCCACTAGGGGACACTGGAGTTCAAGACAGTGGGGTATAGACGGTGGTAGAGCAGAGCCTGGCACTTTAAATAATTCTGAAGTGTGACTGGCTCCTCCCCCTCTATGCCCCATCAGCCCCAGTTTTTAGAATGTGCCCGAGAGAGCCGGTCACATAGGGCTGAGCTCCAGCCCACACTTAGTATTTTTTCTTTTATTTCAACTTTATTTAAATTTCTAGCTTTCACAAAGCATTGAGGACAGGCTGACAGAGTACTGCGTCTGTCAGCCTGCTACATGGAGGCATCAGGAGACCCGCCTCCACTAAAAAGAGTGTGTGTCGGAGTCCCAGGCACCCTGGCAGTAGCTCAGGGAGGACACGCCACAGCTTAATATAGAGGCTGTGTCCGTGCTTCCGAATGCCTAGCCGCAGCCCTGATGCCAGCAGTGGTAAGTATAGCTCTGTTCCCCTTATGGGGAACGGAGTTTAATCTGCGGCCCCTCTGCCCCCTCCCAGGCTCAGGTGGTATATACTGTAGTATAACCCCTCCTGGAATCCTGTTATAACGCCGCTAGCGTTGTTACAAGGGGCGGAGGTACCGCGCATAGAGCGCGGATACATGTACAGGGAGACTGTTCAGACAGTCTGTAATGTTGCTGCCTAGCAGCATGCCTGATCCCTGCACGATGAGCGCTGTCTTACTTTATAGAGCCTGACAGCGCTCTGTTTGCTGCTCTCACGAGAGCCGAATCCTCCCTCTGCTATATCCCCACGGGGAGGGAGCCTGCCGCGACCCGCTACTCCCATAAGGGAGTCTACATTGCGCAGCAGCGCGGCTGTTCCCTGCCGCGCTGGTGCTTGAAGAAGCACTGGGCTTCTGCAGGGGGAGGAGCACAGCCGCCGGAGAGCGATGCTGTTATTCACAGCGCCCTCGGCTGCTGGTTGCGGCGCCGGAGATTGCACCGGCGCTGGCTACAATTGGCCGCATGGCGGGGCTTAGGGAGCTGCTCAGCGCGGCTGTTCCCTGCCGCGCTGGTGCTTGTAGAAGCGCTGGCTTCTGCACACAGCCGCCGGAGAGCAAGGCTGTTATTCACAGCGCTCTCGGCTGCTGGTTGCGGCGCCGGTGCTTGTATGAAGATGCACCGGCGCTGGCTATTACGTTCCCGCTCCCCCACTCGCATTATGCCTGCTATACCAGCCATTGTTTGCACCCCGCCAGCTTATTGATAAGGGGCGGAGTCTAGTCCATGCTGGCGTGCACAGATGCCGCCATTACCTCCAGCGAGTATTCTAAAACAGCATATGCACCTGCCTTAAAAGGAGCCGGGGCTTATTGTCAGCATCTCCTGCATCCTCACTCTGGAGTTCTGTGGGGGGTGCAACCCTTAACAGGGTTGTGGGTTTTATTCCCAGTACGTCCCTAACTGTTTGGAGTTTGTATGTTCTCCCTGTGCTTGCATATGGCCTCTTCCGTTTTTTTCTTTACTTAAACCTACAGCACCTGGTCTTATTAGGTTTAACGGCACAACTGTGGAGTTTGTAATTTAACCTGCAGTCTTTATATAGATTCTGGCTCTGCCTCATCTCTGTTATATTGCACGTCGGTAGTTCCCCTACGGAACTGGGTAGTGTACTGGTTTAATATTATATTTAAAAAAAAAAAAAAAAATGAAGCACAGGGAGGAACATGTCACAGGTTAATATAGAGGTTGTGTCCACGCCACTTTGCCCACCACATATCTATCAGCGCCTACGGCCACACGCCCGATCTCGTCTGATCTTGGACGCTAAGCAGCGCCAGGCCTGGGTAGTACTTGGATGGGAGACCGCCTGGGTATACCAGGTGCGGCAGGCTTATTACATTGAACATCTGGGGCAAATATGCTTGATGTGTAACAGAATAATGCAGTGTGTTTCTTCCATCTATAGCTGCCAGAGATCACTCTGCCTAAATGTGTATAGTATGCATAGTCGGGCCGCTGTTCTGGCTGCTGCCAGAAATTACGGTTATTGCATATCTTTAACTCAAGGTTACAAAAAGGGTGCGTCCCATCCTCAGGCTTATGCCTCACATTGGCTCGCCTTAACAATGAGCCGTACTCTTCTCATGCATAAGAAGGGCACATATGTGGCTGCACATATGTTAAATCTCAACAGCCTTCGGTGCTTACCTTAGAAGGTATGCATCTGTGCATCTATATGGATTTATATCTTATTTATTCCCTTCGGCAGCACACACAACACGAAGTAGTAACATATGGCCGTTGTGGTGGTTGGCATTGCTGTCTCGCATCACTGAGGTCAACTTTTGATTTCCATCATCTGGAGCCAGAAGGGCACACCTGATAAGGCGAGTACACCGGTAACGGAAGGGTCCCAGGATGGCAATCAGTCTGGGATAGTACGTTGCTAACATTTCCTGCCCCAACGCCGTAGCAGAATGACAGCCACGCACGGCACATGAGCAGTCTCCCTGCGTGGAGGTAAGCCACATGTATGTATATACTTGTATTTTAAACTAAACCCGGCGTTAAGACCTGGGGCTCAGTTCCTTCCATGGCTCTAACTATTGCCCATGTTATATTTTTCAAATTATATCGTCACCTACTAATCTTGTATGTAGGTACGCGTAGGCATGTGGGGATTTGTGTGTGTGATATATATATATATGTGTGTATGTGTGTATGTGTGTGTATGTATATATATATATATATATATATATATATGTTTTGCTTCTTATCCTTACCATTAAAGCAGGGGTAGGATATGTTCTTCTCAGTTTTATGTCTGATACCTAGCATATTTAAAGAGGATGCTGCGACGAGAGGCTGGACTCTCCTGATCCGGTAGTTTGTTCTATAACTCCGCTTAACACCATCTCTCCCTAGGGATTGGGTGGTGTGTGTGTATATGTATATAATTATGGATATGTGTAGGTATGCCTATACTTCCACAATCATTAAGGTACATATTATTCCACGTCTGGAAAGCTGCCAGGGTTTACCAGAAGCTGTCTGTTATACATATTATATGGTGGCTCTATAGACTAGAGTCATGTTCTGCAGCTTACATAGGATAGTCACAGGCTCCTACGGCATCGCTTCTAGTATGGACTCTATACATGTCCTGGGGCCTTCCTGTATGTCCACACATGTATATGTACTTACACCCGCCTCGGGTTATAGTCCTGTTTCCATCAGTCTATATCTACGGCGTCCACTTCGGGGGACCTATTAATTACAACTACACTCTAGGGCGCACTTAGTAACCAACTTGTAAGACACTAGGAATGCAGTGTGTGTATATATAGATATAGCATGGTGATCTCCTATTGCGGGATATATATATGTGTGTATATGTATGTAGCGTGCTGATCTCCTGGTGCAGGAGTTTGACAACTGACTTACTATGTCGGTACTAACTCTTCCTTTCAAAGAGTTTGCCTTTTCATGCAGCTATGTTTATGTGTGTGTATGTGTATATATACTGATATATTCCCGTTCCTTGTATGAATTTTCCTAAAAATTGGAGAAATCTGTTTTTGGCCCTGTCTGGCGTTATCACTACATATATATATCTCTTCTTACTTGGGATAATTAACGCATTCTATGTCTATGTACAGGTACCTTTCCCAGTATCGATTCTGGTACTTTATATTATTGTCTTGTCGCATATCTCAATAAAATGGGTATCTGATGGTCCCTTGGGTACATTTCCTATCAGTACATAGAGAATCCAGGATCTATTCCATCCTCATGGCTTATTAGTTAATTTACATGAGGCCTAGGGCCACCCGCCGATATAGGCAGTGTCTGGCCTGAGTTGTATCAGATTGTGGGCGTAATACACACTTCACCATTATAAGTGTTAATGTAAGGATACACTAGCAGACCGTTTTTGGGGTATGTGTAATCTCTATATGGATACATATCCCTAATGGAACAGGCTCAGGTATAGCGTCCTGTTGTACGGCCTTCTTGTCTCCACTAACAATTTGCTAGTTTCTACAGTATTTTCTTCTGCAGCATCTCCAGACTGAAGTCCGTGCTGTAGAGCATTGATCTTTGCCCACTGAGGCTACTCTCTGTACCTGTCGTGGTGGGTTGCTGTGAGATGAATAAGGTCAGTGACATTCTACATAGCGTCCAGAGGGTTTCTAGTCGCTCACAGGTAAGCGGGCTTACCCCACTAATGCCTCGGAAGATGCTTCCTTTTCATGCATCCTGACATAGCTGTTATTCTATCTTACGCACCCTAGCTGCTGTCCTAGCAGCCTTCAGTTCTTTTAAATCAGTTGGCTGTACACTTTAGAGCTTTCCTGGTATGTAGGTGCATAGTTGTAACATTGAGATTTGTGACCCTATTCTACTGGAATCTGTTGGGTTTATGGACTGAAGCGCATCTATGGGCTAATGCACATTTTTACTATAAAGTGTGACAGTCTCTATGTTCCATACAGGGGGCCTGGTTTGTTTCCTGTTCAGTATCTGTTGATAAATTCAGCACACTGACAGGTACCTGAATGGTACCTTCATAGTTGTCCTAGTGCTTTAGCCTTGCGGATGGGATACTTCCCTATATTGGTAACTCTCCCTGGGTGGAGGTGGCATCCGTGCTCTTTTTCTGCTAAGGGTATCCTGGGTGTTTTCATACTATGTTCAGGCCAGTAGTTGGTACTGATTACACTCTACCATCATGTAGGAAGTTGTCTGCTGTTTGACAGGAGGGGTGGTACTGCCGTCTGACCCACTGGAAGGAAGTGTAGTCTCAATCCTCTCGTATCCGCCTCATGCCCAGTGGGATCGCCACTCGTTGACAACTTCTATGGTCTAAACCTTACACTGGTTACCAACCCTTTAGTAGTTGGACCTCGAGAATGGTTCAGGGCGACTGTTAGGTCGTGACTCTTGCCTCCTTGTTTGCTTGGTTAGGAGTCTGTGGACGGGTTCAGCTCCGTCTCTGTATATTGGTATCATTATACTTTTATCTATATGATTGATGTCCCGCAGTGCTGGGATTCTGCTGTCTGAGACTGTTGCAGCTTCCTGTAGTTGTCGCTGGTACGGTTTTCTCGAGTTTTGTTCTCATGTTACTGCCATTCTATGGATTCTAGTTGGGGTTTTTCTGCTCCCAGCGGTCTTGCTTGGTCTGTTTTTGGCTGAGCTTACGGTGTTCTGATGCTTCTCATCTGCGGCTACTCTCTAGCCGTATTCCATTGAATTTACGCTGTAAGTTGTGGAATGTCTGTGACTGTTCAGCAAGGAGCTCTGATTGTCTCCTGGCTCTACGACATGCCTCCAGTCTTGGGCTGTCTCTGTTTCGGTTGGCCGAAAGGTCGGCAAGTTCTCCGCGCTTCCCACCCGGGAGGTTGGCTTTGGGACGTCCCCACTGTCTTGAACTCCAGTGTCCCCTAGTGAATGAAGGAGAAAACAGGATTTTGGTACTTACCGATAAATCCCTTTCTCCGATTCCACAGGGGACACTGGACGCCCGCCCAGCGCTGCGTTCCTGCCGTTTTGTTGGGTCCTTATCTAGTTGTGTGACTGCATGTGTTCCCTGCAGTGGGTTCCTCTGTTCTCCTTCAGTCGGTATTGTTCCGTTCTGTGGTCTTCTCCTTACCGTCTCCTCTCGGGCTCAGTTCTTAAAACTGGGGCTGATGGGGCATAGAGGGGGAGGAGCCAGTCACACTTCAGAATTATTTAAAGTGCCAGGCTCTGCTCTACCACCGTCTATACCCCACTGTCTTGAACTCCAGTGTCCCCTGTGGAATCGGAGAAAGGGATTTATCGGTAAGTACCAAAATCCTGTTTTTTGCCGCAGTGCTTGCAAAATATTCAGGGTAGTGTATTTTTAAAATTATCACTTTTTGTAGATGTTATGGGGGGAATTCAATTAGCCACTGTAATTTTAACACAGACTGCTTAATTCCCCGGGTCTATCCAATTAGACTCGAAGTCAGCCGGTAGGCTGCACTTATCAGGGTTTTTTACGGGTCTGATCACACCCGGAAATAAATCCCTGTTAAACTAGCCTGATAACGGGTGAAACCACCTTGTTAGCGCATAGTTCCGTGAACATATCACGGATTCACTTGTTCACGCCTCTATTTGTGACCAAGGGCAACTCCGTTTCGTTGGTGTCCGGAAGTTGCTGAATCACCATTTTTAACAGTGGGGCTGCTCCAAGCAGCCCAAGCTTATTTTTTATTTAACTTTATTTCTAGTGTTTTGACTACTGAGCAGGAGCAAAAGACTGTCCCTTGGACGTCTGCACTGCTGCTCAATCACCCCTCTAAGGCGCCATGACACCAAGCCCCGGCTAGGTACTCCCAGTGGGGACTCTGAGGGGGACTTGCTAGCAGGCTCCCCGGACCCCAGACTGCCCGGAATCCAGGGGACAGGTAAGGCGGATCCCCTCTTGCGGGGACCCGTGTCTTTACACAGTCTAGCCTGCCAGTCTCAGGAGACGAACCGGAGGCGCTGATGTGGACACTGGTGCGCCCATGACTCCACTAGACCACCGGGGCTTTAATATACTGGTACAGGGCATATTTAGAGGCCAGAGGACCTGGTGGTTAACGTCAGCACGGGGAGAAGGTGTTCCCCCTGCATCCCCTACCCCGGCTCAGGTCGCCATTCCACTGCGGTCTAGCTGCTCCTCCCTCACCCTCTGCCCCCTCAGAGACGCGTGGCAGCCATGTTCTGCTTCACAGGTCTCCGGGAACTCTGGTCCCAGTCTCCCTGTATACTTCTCCCAAGGGCCAGGTTATGCAGCGCTATATCCTACCAGCCACTGCGGGCTGTGTAGTTGATTGTAGTGCCAATTGCAGATATATAGTGGGGTTTTTTTCTGTGTTTGTATGTGACTTGTGCTGGCGCTGATCTCTACTTTCTATACTGTCTGGCCTTTACCTACTAAACGTGCTGTGTTATCTTCCCAGTCCACCCAGTTATCTGATTCTGATATATCGTCTGGGAGGCAGAAGACTCAGACCTCTCTCTCTCTTATTCCATCTCAGGAGACGAGGAGCCACCCTCTAAATTAAATATACCTGCTCTTGTGAGAGCTGTAAAATCTATTTTACAAATAGAAGAGGAAGAACACGCTCCTAAGAAAAAGCCACCACTTTGGTAAAACTACCTTTTGTCATTTAAAGAGTTCACTCACTCTGACCAGCTATCTGATCACGTGAGTGAAGCATGGAATATCCCGTTAAAAAGTTTCAAATTCCAAAACGTTTGTTTCTTTTACCCTCTTCCGGCTGCTGATTTGCACTAAATGGGAAGTTCCCCCAGCAGTGGATTCTCATGTAACACGTCTGGTTAAAAATGCCACTATACCCATTCGTACTGTAACCTCCTTGAATGAGACTACAGATAGACGTGTAGAAGCTTGTCACAAATCCATATACTCTTACAGGAGCTATTACTCCTCCTGCTAGGGCTACGGCCTGGGTGGCAAAAGCCATTGAGAGTTGGGATGAGGCCCTAGAAGAGACATTTCCCCCTTATGCTTTGAAGGAACAACTATCCTACATATCTCACTTTAGAGATGCAGCCTCCTACTTGGAAGAATTATCTATGGATTATGGATACATCTCTCCTGGCCTCCAGGATATCTGCCACTTCGGTAGTGGCTGCCGTATTGTTTGGCTACCATTCATGGAAAGCAGATTAAATCACAAAAGGGCTCTGGAGTGTCTTCCTTATTCTGGAGATATCCTATTTGGTCCAGATTTAGATACAATCGTGACAACTTTGGCAACTTCCAAGACGGCGTTCCTGCCCTCTGCATTTAATACAAAGCATCGGACGTCATCCTTTCAGTCCTTTCGCCCTCAAGGAAAAGCTAAGGATCAGTCCTTTCCACAGCAGCAGGCATCAGCCAAGGCCTCCAAGCCTAGGGCCAAACAAGCCTGGGCTACTAGACGTCCTGCCAAATTTGAGGACAAGCCTACAGCCTGACTGGGCGGGCCGCTCCCTGGGGGCTCCCAGGGTGTTAGGCTGACTTCTTCAATTCGCCCAGTTTTGGCGTCAGACCACATCAGAAGCCTGGGTAAAAGAAGTGGTCTCCCACGGATATGCCCTATCCTTCCTAATGCACCCACCTCCAGCAGTTCTTTTGCACAGGACCTCCACCGGACCCAAGCAAGGTCCTTCTGCTCCAAAAAGCCATTCAGTCCTTACTGAATTCAGCAGTAATAATTCCGGTTCTCCCCTCATAACGAGGCACGGGCTGCTATTCTACTCTCTTCCTGGTTTAGAAGCCCAACGGATCTCATCAGCCAAACCTCTCTGAACAAGTTTATCAGGGTGCCCAGGTTTCATATGGAAGCCCTCCACTCTATTATCCTAGCTATGGAGCCTGGGGATTTTTTGGTGTCTCTGGACATTCAGGACGCTTACCTACGTGTACCTATAGCGCCTTCTCATCAACAATATCTCCGGTTAGCTATCCTGCAGTAGCATTACCAATTTCAGGCTCTACCGTTTGGCCTCTGTGACCCCTTGGGTCTTTACCAAAATCATCTGCAGGCAATAATTGCCTTCCTACAAACGAACGGATGGCTGATCAACTGGAGCCCTCTTGGACTCTCGGGTTCAGAGAAACTTCCTAACGGCAGACAAGATTTCAGTAATCTAACACAGACTATGCAGACTTCTCCACAATCGCTGAGTGTCAATTCGCTGTGCAATGCAGGCCTTAGGAACAACAGACAAGATCTCATTAATACAACACCGAGTGCGCAGACTGCTCCGCAGTAGCCGAGTGTCAATTCACGCTGCAATGCAAACATTGGGATCAATGGTGTCCACCTTCGAAATGGTGGAGTTAACTCAGTTTCACTCCAGACACCTGATCCTCTCCAGGTGGAATGGACTACCCCATCTACTTCGATCCCAGGCGATGGGCCTCTCTCCGGAGGTTCGCCTGTCCCTAGCCTGGTGGCTACAAACATTCCATTTAGACAAGGGTCGCCCCTTTTGGATCCCGGGCTGGGCTCTCCTCACCACGGACGCAAGCCTCCGAGGATGGGACGCAGTGACCGGCCAGCACTCCTTCCAGGGCCGCTGGACCCCAGTCGAGGCAGGGTTACCAATAAATGTCTTGGAACTTAGAGCCATCTACAGAGCTTTCACTCTGGCTCAAGATATTCTTCAGGGCAGGTCAGTCCAACAACACCACGGCAGTGGCCTACCTCAATCACCAAGGAGGCACTCTAAGTTGGGCAGCAATGGCACAAATGTCCCACATTCTCAAAGGGACCGAACGCTATCTCTGCGGTATTCATCCCGGGAATTCTCAATTGGGAAGCAGATTTTCTCAACCGTCACGACGTGCATGCAGGAGAGTGGTCTCCACATCTAGAAGTCTTTCAGCTCCTGGTGGACAAATGGGGTCTGTCGGATGTGGATCTCACGCCCTCAAGACACAACAACAAACTTCCAGTATATGGAACCAGGACATGAGACCCCGACGCAGCCTTGGTGGACGCTTTGTCAGTGAAATGGACCTTTCATTTGGCTTATCTCTTTCCCCAAATATCCCTGCTTCCTCAAGTTCTTAAGTTCAAGCAGGAAGGGGGCACAGTCCTGTTGATGGCTCTGGCTTGGCCCAGACGCCATTGGTACTCCGATCTGCAGAGTCTCTCTATAGAAGTTCCTCTTCAACTTCCTATATGAGTAGACCTGTTGTCTCAGGGTCCACGTCTACATCCGGACCTAGCCCGCCTGTCTCTAACACTTGGCTCTTGAGACATCCCTCCTAACAGTTAAGGGTTTTTCCAGATTTGCGGTACAGACCATGCTCAGAACCCGTAAACCGGCTTCAGCCAGGATTTATCACAGAATATGGCATACACATTTCCAATGGTGTGCTCCGAGATTCTATGACCCTCAAGTTTTTAACCTGTTTAAAATTCTTGCCTTTCTTCAGGCTGTATTGGATCTATGCCTCCGCCTAGCATTTCTGAAAGTTCAGGTCTCTGCTTTGTCCATCTGGTTCCATTGCAGACTTGCTCCTATACCGGATGTTCACACCTTCCTGCAAGGTGTTCTACGTATACAACCTCCCTTTGTCCCGCCTGTGACTCCATGGTATTTGGCAGTGGTGCTCCAAGCACTTAAGGAACCTCCATTCGAACCCCTAGAATCAGTGTATGTCAAGTGGCTCCCTGCGAAAACTCTATTTCTTCTGACTATTGCATCTGCCCGTAGGGTATTGGATTTAGGGGAGCTTTCATGTCGCTCCCCCCTTTTAATCTTTCATCGGGACAGGGCTGTTCTTAGAACACGGCGGGCTTCGTTTCCAAGTTGGTTTCTCGTTTCCACCAAAATTAGGAAATTGTGGTTCTGGCCTTTCAATCACCAGACCTCTTGGCAGGTGAGGCCTCTTTGGATGTGGTCCGTGCTCTGAAGATCTACGTGGACCGTACTACCTCCATCAGGAAATCAGGCTCCCTTTCCATCCTATATGGATTCTACAAGAAGGGATGGCCAGCTAACAGTCATGCGAAGCCATCTGGCCAGCCTATCTCACAGGCTTACACGCAGTCTGACTTTCCTGTGCCAGCTACAGTAATCCGCTCTTTCTATTCACTCTGTGGGTCCTTCGTGGGCAGCCCGGTGTGGTGCCTCAGCTGAACAGCTATGCAGGGCGGCCACCTGGTCTTCTGTCCACACCTTTCTTCAGATTTATGCCTTTGATACATTTGCCTCTCAGGATGCTTAGGGTTCTCCTATCAGCTCAGGGGCGTTCCTTACCTTGAACAACTGCTTTGGGACATCCCCAATGTCTCCCTGTGGAGCCCTATGGACCCTGAAGATGAAAAGGAGAGTTATGGTAAAATTTACCTTAACTTTCTTCGAAGTCCATAGGGTCCACAGGGCACCCGTCCTGATGCACCAGGCTTCTATGGGTTTCTTATCCTCGTCACTTGTTTCCTTCTCTGTGTGAGAGTGATTCCTCAGTGTACCAGTCTTCCTTCTCGCCTGTCCTGCTCCTGCCTTGGGCTTGTTCACAAAACTGAAGTGCCCTCAGGCTGTGGGCGGGGTATAGGGGGAAGGACCGGAGCATCCAGGTATTGAAAAGCTTTGCTGTTATCAAGTCCTCCAGGTCCTGTATACACCCCATGGTCTCCCTGTGAACTCTATGGACTTTGAAGAAAAAGAGTTAACAAAGGTAAGTTTTACCATAATTCGCCTTTTTCAACCTCCTCGTAAATTAACGGGGCTAAATGAATTCTGCCCTAACCCTGATGGGAAGTTTCAGACTAAACTCATATTAAAGACTATTCCTTTCTTAGAGCCATTTATCCATATCCCTTTATCTATTACACCTAAGGCAACATCCACAAATGATGAACAATTTCGGGTACATAAGCATATGAAGGAATCCTCTATTCACACAAAGAGGACTTGCAAAATAAAGTTTGCAACAGAGTTATTATTGCAAATACTGTTTCCTTCAATTAGCTGCCGCTTGGATAGAGTATTTTGATGGCTCTTATAGACACAACGGTCTTTGTAGTCAAATATATTTAATATAAGACTGACACCGGCAAATCTTTACATAGTAATTCCTTAATTAAAAGGATGCTGGTGCAATGTTCGATAGTGAAGCCACTTGTATGCTGTTAATAGTGGTTAGATAATTGAAAAGGTTCACAATTCCGTGTAGCCGGTGTATAGATTATTTTGATACTCACGCGCTGGTCCGTCCTGTTGATTGCTTCTGTTGATACTCCAGGACACACCTCTGACGAAATCGCCTGGTGTGACGAAACGCTTTTGAAATTCCCGTGGCATCCATTGATACATGCTCCCATCACATTAACAGAGAGCTCCTGTATATCAGCCGTGACACGCTGGAGTGTCTTGCAGCTCTTCGTGAAAGAAATGCTACCTGCAGTCTAACCAAACTACCTGGACGCAGCTTCTCTCCTAAGACAGCCTGCATGCAGCGGTCACAACCGTTCAGTGCGATCCGCGTGCAGACACTGTCGGAACATTTGCCAGCACAATCAGCTGAGAGATCCCGGCGCCTGCTCTAATTCTATAAGAGTTGCTATCAACAGAAGCCATCCACAGGTGAGTCCAGCGGGTGAGTCTCAAAATAGTCTAAACACCGGCTACACGGAAATCTTTGTGAACCTTTTCAATTATCTATAAAAAAAAAAAGCAATAGATTGAATGATGTAAAGCGCCACGGATTATGCTAGCGCTATATAAGTGTGTGTGTGTTAATATATAACTAAGTGTTGCTATTTTCATATTTCAGCCTAAATCTACAAATGTTCTTGGAGCAGTGAACAAGCCGCTATCTACTGCAGGGAAACAGATGCAGTCAAAATCATCTAGAATGGAGACTGTAAGCAATGCCAGTAGTGGGTCTAACCCAAGCTCTCCAGGAAGAATTAAGGGAAGGTAGGAAACACATCTCCTCCCTTTTACCATTGTAAATATACTACTTAAATCCATATAGAATTATCTGCATCTGAATAAATCTGTCTAGAGTTGGATTCATGCAAAAGCATATAGTTCTGGCAAATGTATTATTCAGTCTTTCCCTGACTGTCCACGACAGCGTTGACACAGTAGACTGTAAGTATTTCCTTCCCTCTTCAGCACAAATTATTAAAGCTGCTCCCAAAGGCTGAAGTCTAGATAAAGTGCTGCTAGACACCAGAACCTTAAATTATATAGGAATTCATTAAGGCTTTTCCCTAACCCACATCTCATATTATCAAGCTGCCAGCTTTCCGCAAATGTACCCTGCTCCTGAGCAGCAGCCTGCTACATCACTCTTCTGCTAGTACATGGGAAGTGCTCATATTAACTGTAATGTTTAGTGATATCTGGATGTATCTAGTGGAGGTACGTTTGTCTAGTTATTGGTTAACTATGTGTTAGTTACAGGTACTCTAAGCATCAGGTTGACCAGTGACTACTTTTAGGAAACCAATACATTCTTATATATTGTAGTACAAGCCCTATAAGAGTAGTTGTAATGCTGATGGAGTCTCCTATAAAAATTTAGTGATATATTCTATATTCATGATTGGCCACTGTGCAGGCCGAGTCCCTCTATGGGAATCATTATGAAATACCAACTGAGGAGATGCCGGCTGTCAGTATACTGACAGCGGCATCCCGAAGGTTGGAATCCCGACAGGGGAATGGTGAGTACTGTTCCCCTATCCTATTTACTCCCTAACCCTCCTTTTCTGTACCCTCATACTAACTCTCCCTACCCCACACCCTAACCCTCCCCCCTGTGCCTGAGCCTAACCTTAACCTCCCCCCTTCAGCAGCCTAACCCTAAGAGTCCCTCCGGGGTTCCTAAACCTAACCCTCCTCTCACCCCCCTCCTCCCCCGCGGCTAATACTTTGCCCCGGTCTCCTAACGATCAGGCTGCCGGGATTCTGACGTCGGCATCCCCAGTCATGTCGGGATTCCTGCGCCAGTGTTCTCTCGGTGATCGGTATTCCAGCAGTTGGCATCCCGATCGTCGGGATATTAACCGCATCCACTGTTATGTGCTGTAATGCAATACTTGGTCACTTGCATTTTAAGCTCAGCTGGCACCGTATTACTAAATGCCATAAAACATATATGTACTGTAAACTATAATCTTGCTTGTCATGGTTTTATGCTCATTTTAATGTTTGTTTTGATCTTTTTTTAACCTTAACATGGGAAGACTTGACAGCACTGAACTAGATCATAGTGAAAATGAGGACTATTCTATGATGTCGTCTCCGCTGTCTGGGAAGAAAGGGGATAAAAGAGATGACTCTGACATAGAGAAGCCAAGAGGACGTAAAAAACAATCTCTCCTAGACCAAGATGATAGTCTGAGCATGGATGAATTATCCAGATCTGCTCCAGAACCAAAACCCAGCAGTGGCCTGCGTGGAAGAAAGCGAGCAGCCGCTGCTTCTGAGTCAGATGACCAGCAATGGCCAGATAAGAGGTTGAAGGAAGACTTGCTTGAGCTTGAGGATGAACAAAATAGTCCTCCTAAAAAAGCCAGACGGGGAAGACCACCCAAGGCTGCTAAGGCGGCAGCAGCAGCAGCAAAAGAAGAGCCAGCAGCGAAGGCCCCTAGGCGGGGCAGGAAAAAGACAGTCGCAGTAGAAAGTCCCCAAGAGGAAGAAGTGGAATCACTTGACATTAATGAAGAACAAGATTCTGAAAATGTAGAACAGAAAAGGAGAGGCAGGGGTTCATCAAGGACCCCAAGAAAGACCACCCAAAAGTAAGCTGGGTTTGTTCTGATGGCGCAGGGAGGGGGTATAGATTTTACTGTATGTAAGTAGATGCGTAGATGAGTGTTTTTCTATTATAATTGCGTCAGCAGGTCTGACCAGTCAGAATCAGCTTTGGAGTCTTCACCAGTTGCACCACAGAAAAGAAGAGGAAGACCTCCCAAAACACCCCAAGTACAGGAAAAGAAAAGGTACATGTTTATAAGGAGCTGATAATTTACCAATGAGAACAACAATCTTGCATAATTCATGGACGTCTATATAATTTTAGAAAAGCAAAATATTTAATATACACTATATAGATAAAAGTATTCTGATGTCTGACCATTACACCAACAGGGACTGTAATGAAATTGTATTCAAATACACATACTTTAATATGGATTTGGTCCCCTTTTGCAGCTATAACCGCTTCACTCTTCTTGGAAGGCTTTCCACAAGATTTTTTAGTGTTTCTCTGGAACTTTGTGCCCATTCATTGTGTAGAGCATTTATGAGGTCAGGCACTGATGTAGGACGAGAAGGCCTGGCTCGTTCCAGTTCATCCCAAAGGTGCTCGATGAGGTTGAGGTCAGGGCTCTGTGCGGGCCAGTCAAGTTCTTCCACACCAAGCTCATCAAACCATGGGCCTGATTCAACAATGATCGTTATTGCGCTCACAGCTTCGTAACCGCACGGAGGTCTGCTGCAAAATTATGCTAATGAATGCAATCGTAAATCCGTCGCACAGCCAGCATAAAGACACCCACTACCGCTATCTCACATCTGTAATACCTCTCAGTTCTGTGTATACATCGATAACCTCGGCCCTTTGCACAGAATTACAGCAGGTCTGACCTGCTGCAGAAACTGCAAGTCTTGTTGAACACAGTACTCTAGCTGCGTATGCCGTCTCAGTGGCTAATTTGTGCACGCCCAGGAAACTGCTTTGAAACAGACACGCCTGCGTTTCTCTGAACACTCCCCAGTCACCATCCCCAAACACTTACAGGCTGTCACTCTGCAATAACTTTTATTCTGCTTGAGTGACAGCAAAGTATTCGCAATGCTCAAGCACACTGCGCTGTATGCACCATCAATCGATCGGCGTACGCTGTTGCTATCTATGCTGAATCAGGCCCCATGTCTTTATAGTCCTTGCTTTGAGCACTGGGGCACAGTCATGTTGGAATAGAAAAGGGCCTTCCCCAAACTGTTGCCACAAAGTCGGAAGCATAGCATTGTCCAAAATGTCTTGGTATGCTGAAGCATTAAGATTGCCCTTCACTGGAGATAAGGGGCCTAGTCCAAACCCTGAATAACAGGCCCATACCATTATCCCTCCTCCACCAAACTTCACAGTTGGCACAATGCAGTCAGGCAGGTAACGTTCTCCCGGCATCCGCCAAACCCAGACTCTCCCATCTGACTGCCAAACAAATGTTATTCGTTACTCCACAGAAGACATTTCCACTGTTCCACAGTCCAGTGTCTGTGTGCTTTACACCACTCCATACTACGCTTGGCATTGAACTTGGTGATGTGAGTCTTGCATGCAGCTGCTCGGCCATGGAAACCCATTCCATTAAGCTCCCGTCGCAGTTTTTGTGCCTACATTAATGCCAGTGGACGTTTGATACTCTTCAGCTATGGAATCAGCAGAGCGTAAGGGATTTTTATGCCCCATGTGCCTTAGCAGTCGTGGTCTCCGCTGAGTTGCTGTTCCTAAAGTCTTCCACTTCCTAATAATATCACTTACAGTTGACCGTGGAATATCCAGCAGGGATGAAATTTCACGAATTGTCTTATGCAAAGATGGCATCCGATCGCAGTACCCCGCTTCCGATCACAGTACCTTGCTTGAAGTCACTGAGCTCTTCAGAACTATCCATTTTGTATCATAAATGGAGACTGCATGGCTAGGTGCTCGATTTTATACACCTGTGGCAACGGGTCTGATTGAAACACCTCGATTCAATAATTAACAGATGTGGCCCAATACATTTGTCCATATAGTGTATCTTCCATAGTAGTTTGAGGGCTCCCTATATCTATATTGCCTTTTGGTATCTCTAGCAGTCTTCCTAATTCTCTGTTACATTATTAAAACTCAGTGCATTTGTTTTTTTGTTTATTTTATATAATATGCTGTACGTAGGTCACATATGTAGATTATCTCTTTACAGATAGCACAGTTCACACTAAATTAGGAAGGATCTTATTGACTTTTGTGTGGATTTTTTTTATCCAAAATAACTTACTAGAGATGCCAGAGTGTGTGTCACGTTCGATGTGCTGTAGATTTGCTCAGAAGTCTGTTTTGTATACAGATCTTTCAGTTTTTATGCTGCACATTCTTCATAGCTAAGCACCCGTTTTTCTGGCGATTCAGAGCGCAACTGTCACAGCTCTACTGCGCCTAAAGGGGTGTAATTGGGTGGTAGTGGGACGCTCGCATGTTGGCTGTCTAGTGAGGGCATGTAGACTGGATAGTGGGCTGTGCTGAGATCTGTATACGCAGAGATCCGTTTAATTGCAGAGGATCTAATGATGGTTATGTAAGAAAAGCCTATGGATGAGTGCTGTGGCCAACTCCGCATCCATGCAAATATCTGCATTTAGCTCTGTGCACGCAATGTGGATGTAATTACGGCTGACTTGCATGCAGCTCTGAATCAACCCCCTTTTATGACGTGGTTCAAAATAACTTTTAAAAGTGACAGTTTGCCAATGTGATATTTATGTTTAGTAATGTAGGACGGCCAAGAAAGGCAGTCAGTAGAGACCCGGACTCTGATGAGGAGATGGAGAACAGCCTGGCTCTCAGTGATGTCTCCAGGGAAGAAGAGGAAGAAATTGCTCCTTTACCTGTAAGTTCTCCACGTTTTCTTGTCATACACTCACTACTCTGCTTCCTCCCTTTTATTTATAAAGCTAAACCTCGCTATATCATCTTTGTATGTATGCCATTGTTAGTGTGTTAGGTTGTATGTATAAATATGGGGCACCGTAGCTGCAATTCTCTGCTGAGGTGCCTATTGTAAGCTCATTATGTCAATGAGGAATCTCACAGAAAATGTAATAACTATAGCATAGAAACATCCCGTTCCGTGAAGTATTTACTTCAATACAGATAGAAACACAGGATCTGACGGCTATTTCTCAGATTCCCGCAATCGGACCAGAACCGCCAGTCAAAAATGCAAATCGAGGCCATCGATGATCGCTGTCAGGGAATCTGTGAAATTCCTTATGTTAAACATTCCTGGTTTGCTGGTCGGGATCGGCAAATCGGTGAAATCCAACATGTTATATGTCACCAATGCACCGCATTTGAGGATTGGGGAATTGGCCCAATACATGGCAGATGTATGGGGGGCCTTTAGTCGTAGTTTGTATCACGCCTGCCCCCTTTTGCCTCTGTAGTGTACATAAAGTGGCACTGGAATGCTACTTGAAACTTGACACTTTTACATTGAGTTTATTAATGATCTAGAAAAATTATCAAGTGGTAAAAATAAAACTTCATGTTAAACTACATCTATATTTCGGTTCTATGGTTCCCCCTTTATAGGCAGCGCTACACCATGCATCCTCTGAGAGTTTGGAGCAAAAGCTGATTGTAGCCAGTCTCTACCTGCTTACATAATGTAGTGTTCCCGCTGGGCTGTTTTAGCAGGAGGCCCTGATTTTAAAAGGGCAAAATGCGCCCTGCCCTTTCAGCGGCGCCTGCCACTGAGCCTTCCCCACCCGCAAGTCAGTGTCCCGCTGGTGGGAAAAGTTGCCGTGACAGATCATTGCCCGGTGAATAGACGTGCGCTGCACATGGCATCTATTTATTCACTGTGAGGTGAGAGTTTGGGGGAAGTGTGACAAATTGGCCAGACGGCAACCCCAGCGCCCTGCCCTGTCCACTTTCTATGGGAACACTAATAATGAATTTTCAAACAATTTTATGAAACATGCTTATTCATGTGTATGAGCTATTCAGGACTGCAGACAAGTAGTGTTAACTTTCTTTGTGGAATAACTCATTATTAAAGTTCCATTTCTTTTTAGGCACGGCGCTGGTCAGCAAAAAAACGATGAGAAAGCGTTCAACAATGACCTGGCTGGAGGAGGAGTACATGATATCTCTTGTACAATGGCATAGGACTGAGGCTGTGCAGGGAAGGGGTCACGCACTGACAGCAAGAATAGACTCACACCCCTGCAGCTGCAGCCACAATTGTTTTATCATTAGTTGTGGGTATTTGTGTGGTTTGTAATGTGCGCTGGACATGTAGACCTGAAAATGTAAATAGCACCTTTTTTTTCTTTTTTTTTTTTTAATGCGTCATAAAGTGCTTGTATAGCTTTTATTTTGCAGCTTTAAAACTGACTTTAAATAGTTGGCCATCAGATTTTCCAAAATGACAGATGAAAATGAAGCAATATTTGCCATTGTGTGTGCAGTAGTCTCCTTGGCATTTTACTGTGAAGAAAAAAAAAAATAATATTTCTAAACACTGTCATCAATGGTCTTTCAACTTTCAATAATGAAATGTTTTGTAGACATTAGAGCACCTTTGGGTCATTTTTGGTGCTCTCCTTAATTTGTTTTATTTTATTTTGCTTGTTGTGTTCTTGTTTCGTTTCCTTTTTTTTTTGCCCCGGAGTATCCGTTGTCCAGCAGAAAAAGAGTGTGGCTGTCATTTTTAACCTCTATTTTGTTGCCAGACCTGGCTGGCTGTCTTGTGGCATTGCAAAATTGTAAGAAAGATGATTTAAAACTATAATAATTTTTTTTTAAAGTGTTTGCGCTATGAATAATGAATTAAAGACGCTGCCTATCTTTTCTAGTTTCATGTATTTCACTTTGACAAAACAAAATTATTCAGAAATGTATTGTTACCCTCCCTACCACTCCCTCCCTTCCTAAATACATTTAGAGAATAACAGGCCTTTGCAATGTTTTTTTGTGGGGGGGGACTTGCATGTCTATGGTAGGGGGACGGAGGAGTGGGTGGTATGTGATGTACTTTTTATAAATAATTGCTACTACAAAGCTGCCTCTTCCATCTTTTTCTGTGCCAACTGGGAAATCCACAGTATGACTTGTAAAGACTTGTTGCTTGGCATAACATGATTCCCATTTCAGGAAACTTGTGTAATGTAATACTTTTCTATTTTATTTACTCCGTTACCAGTATTGGACTGTAATCCCTTCCTACATACAGTATATCATGAACATTTTAACAGCACTGTACATCTTGAAATGCATCTGGATAGCTTACTTCCAGGTTTTGTTTAAGTATATTCCATATAAAAAATTATTCTTTAAGAGGACTGTGCATTACACAGTATAACAAACTTCAAATGTTGAACAATGTATTTTATTTCTAGGTATCCATTGTGTTTATATATTGTGTATAATTCAACATTTTATAATGAAACGGCTGTATATTATCTGATATGTGTGAAAATATTGTTCCTTTCTAGGACCTTAATGAGAAATGTATTTTCTATTTCGTGTGATGTTTGAATTATGGAGCAAATACAGCTTTCAGCAGCATAAGCAAACATTGTTTAATTAAAGTAAATGTTTATAGAGCCTATCTTAAAAGCATGCTCTCACTATCAACTGAGCTATTTCTTGTATTTTGCTAGAAAATGGTCATAGCTGCTGTGAAAAGACTGTTCTGCTGGATGGTGGCTGAAATATTATTTGGCTATAGTTGGCTGGCTGTATTTAAATGTTTTTTGTTTTTTTTTCTTAACCTTCAGTGAACTATGTGGGGTGCGACAAACCCCAGCAAGATTTAAACGCACATAAGTTTTTTTAAAATACTGTGCGCATGTTGCCATTTCGTGTTGCTGGAGTTGCAACATTGCGAGCGATAGAGCAGCGGGTATACGTGCGTAAAGAGCCTGTGGGCATCTCATACCCCACCTGGTATGGCACCTGCCTTGATGTCAGCCAACTGTGATCTCCTTAAGACCTAAATTTTGTTTTTTAATTATTTCTAATTGTTCAGAAGTTTAATTTTTACGAACGATTGTGATTCAAACGTGTTTTCAAAGATCTTTTTAAAAAAAAAAAAAAGTTGTTACTAGAAGACGTAAAAACTTTCATTTTTGGTGTTTTAAAAGTTTAGAGTTTATTCCCTTTTTTATTATTTTGTTTTATTTTTATACCTTAAGGGACAAGAATCAATGTCATGACAGTTGAAATTACTGTTGTACTAAATTAGTATACTTATGGTGAAGTATAGCATGGGGTGTGAGAGACCCTCCCATGGTTCACCATGTTGATTTTTTTTCCGCACATGGGTTACAGAAGGTGAAAGTGTACGCAGCTTTCAAAGTGTAACTTTAACAGTCTAATCTGAGCAACACTTTTATAATTAAGAAAAGTCCTGTTTTTATAATTTTTAACCAGTTCAAGACTGCAGGGTTTTTTTCCCTCAAAGCCAGATAGGTAGCGCATTTCAATAAATATTTTTATTAATCTATTCAGTACAATAGATTACTTAAGATGGTGAAATATTAACTTTCCTGTTAGAGATTGGTAATGATGCCTAATGTGTCTTTATATGTGAGCCATACATTGGCAAACGCAGGATTTCTAGAGGGAGGTTTCCAAATGCTTGATTGTAGAGTGAGTGTGGCCTGTCCATGAAGAGGGTATAATTAGCATTTAACCAGCTTTAATATGTGTCATACAAAGTATATTGTGTGTCAGAATTCCAGCATATACAGGACCAGCTATCACAGTCATTATATGTGGCAGTAGGGCCATCCTGTCTGAGCTGAATGTTTTTATTTTAGATGTGGGCCCCATTCCAGAGTATTAGAGCAAGTCCGGGAGTCTGGGGGAGCAGCAGAATAACCTAGCACTGCCCTGGACATATATGTACATATTGGGCTCTATAGCAGCACATCCCTAACAGTGAATGTTTTCCAGATCTCCTAGTTGGTGCACAGGTTATTTATTACTGGCTGATGCATGTTAAAAGATCCACAGGTGGTGCTAATTATTTCATTTGTGATACTGAGAAGAACATGCAGCACTAGTAAAATGACCTTACTATTTCTATTGTGGTCATGGTGTGAGCTGGGGAGGGGGGTTTCCAGGCAGACGGAAACCCCCCCTGCGTTTGCCTATGCCTTTAATGTTTGTTTTACATAATTTTAGGTCACAAGACCTAATGTGCACACTTTATTTTTAAAATGGTTTTCCCCATTTGCTTTGCTACCACTTTACATTGGTAAAATGTTTTTTTGTGACTAATTAGTGCTAATAAAATAGACAGTGCAGTAAATCTTCTGACAAAAACACTAAACCAGATAAACTTGAAAATCAGATGCGCCATTTTTCTTTTGTGCGTATCATTCAGCTGTATAATTTTTGGGTAAATGCAGTTATTTTCTTTGCTGGCAGAATCTGTTTGCTTTCTGGACCCCAGATTGGAATCTCAGAGTGCGGATGTCAGGATCTGAGATTTGTTTTGTGGTTCTGAAGCAGAGACCAAGGTATGATTATGGTTGAAGGGTGTGTGTGTTTCTCTTCATACAGTGAGAACAGCTAAAAGCACAGAATACTGACAGTACTTCAGGATATAGCATGGGATGTGCAGATGGCTCATTAGAATACTCAGAAGTATAGTACTATAGCAATGTGAACTGTAGGTGATGCTAGTGGACACTTGCTGAGAAGAGGTAGAGATACTTAATTTCTACTTCAGGGTCCATAGGGTATCCACAGGATACCTTGGGGTATAGGTGTGACGTCAGTCGCAGGGCACCAAAGAGTTAAGCTTTCAGCCTCCCAGGATGCACTAGGTCCCCCTCCTATACCCCGCCCCCGGGCCAAGGCACCTCAGTTTAGTTGGTGCCTGGCCGGAGTCGGGTGCACCTGTTGGAGTGGGGGCTAGAAGAGCCCCTGAAGCTTTTTCTTCATGCAGCTGTGGCTGCACATCTGGATGAACAGCATGGACAGTCAGTCCTGACGTCCATGCTGTCTTCCCTACACCCCGCCGGTACCAGAACGCCGGTACTGATCCGGGGATGCTGGTGGGCGTCTGGGGTCACAGCTAGCGGTCCAGATGCTCCGGACCATGGCCTGATTCAAGGGAGACAGAGGTAAGTAGCGGGGTCCCGCGGTGGGTCCCCGCTGATCACATGGTCCTAAGTCCCCAGGCAGGGGGCTCCCTGGGGACTGGCTGCAGCGTGGAGCCAGGCGACCAACCTGCGCTTCCACTACCCCCTGGGACAGCGGACCGCAGCAGAGCGGTAGCGCTGCAGCGTCCCAGGGGTTAAATGCATGCCAGGGGAGCGCGCCTTCCCTGTCTCACAGCCGGCGCCTCCCCCGCTGCACACAGCCCTCTCTGCACTGTGCTGACTGGTCCTGTGTCAGCGCTCCTCCCCCAGGCCAGCTTCTCTCTGCTCCTCGGCGGCCATCTTATCTGCAACGCATGGTGAACGCTGCTGGAAGCCTGGAAGGAAGCATCGTGGTCTGGGTCCCCCCGCATACCTCTCCTCCGCTGTGGCTCAGGTCTGTGTATGCTGCGCTGTGTCCTACCAGGCCCTGTGTCTGTGTAGTTGAGTGATCAGCGCTGTTAGTGCAGGAATTGTTATTTCTCTGCATTGTATGTGACTGTGCTAGCGCTGCTGCCTGTAACTTTTATCTTCTCAAAACTGTCAGCTTTATTACTGTCCCTGTTCTTTCTGCTAAAGCCCTTGCAGTGCGGTGCTGCAGGGTGGTCTCTCGCCTATTTAATACTTAATTGGTGAGAGAGGTCACATACGTGGTGCCATCATGTCTGAAAGTGATTTTCCCCTCCGGCTACAGTGTACCACGTGCAAAGTACCGTTAGTGGAGGGGGAGGGTAGCGCGGAGGGCCTTTGCCGGCAGTGTTTGTCCATGGCGCGGCCTATTACGGTTACAGCACCGGTACAGGAGCCGCCCTGGGCTTGTTTCGCTCAGGCGTTAACAGCTTTAGTGGGCCAGTTAGCTCCGCAGCCCGCGTTTACTCCGATGGGTTTGTCCCAGCAGTCTGTGGTGTCGTCACCCATGCAGGGTTTCCCACGACAATTGGTGGTACCCCACAGTCTCCCTATTTCCGCGCTCCCGGGTTCTCAGGAGCCAGCGTGGGTTAACTCCCTGACGAGTTCTGTACAGCACTTGTCGGATGTGTTGCAAGGGGAGTCTGTGATGCGGCCTCATAAAAGGCCGGTGGCGTCCCTGTCCGCTCCTTATGAGGATGATGAAGGGACGTCTGATGATGGGGAGATTCTGGATCCTTACGATCAGGAACCTCTCCATACTAAGGACGCTGATGCTAAGTCCAAAGTATATATTCCTGGACTTATTCGGGCGGTCCGCACAGCCTTGGTGATTGAGGACGAAGTTCCCCCAGCGGCTAAATCTAAGTATGCCTTTTTCAAAGATGTGAAGGGCGATGCCACAGTCTTTCCTCTTTCGGGTCAGTTGGTGGACCATTTAGAGGAGGCGTGGAAACAACCTGGCAAAAGATACCAGCCGCAGAGACGCCTGGCGGTGGCTTATCCGTTCGCGGATAATTATTTTGCTAAGTGGGAATCCCCTCCACAGGTGGATTCTCACGTGACCCGTCTTGTCCGTAGTGCCACATTGCCGATGCCATCCATGTCCTCCCTTAAGGATGCTACGGACCGCAAGGTAGAAATCTGCCTGAAGTCCGCTTATTCCCTTGCAGGGGGGGCAGCACGGCCGGCTATGGCCATTTGCTGGGTTGCCAGAGCGATGGAGCGCTGGGCGGATTCATTAGAGGCTTCTTTTGAATCCGACTGTCCGGCCGAACAGGCGGAGTTGATTGGCAGTCTCCGTGATTCGGCCACCTACATCAACGAGGCGGCTCTAGACATTAGTACTCTGGTGTCTAGGATTTCTTCAGCAGCGGTAGCTGCTCGTCGCACCTTGTGGCTGCGATCCTGGAAGGCGGACGCAGATTCCAAGAAGGGTCTGGAAGCCTTGCCGTTTACCGGAGAAGTTCTCTTCGGTCCGGATCTGGATAAGATTGTGGCCACGCTGGCGGCAGCCAAATCGGCTTGTCTCCCGTCGGCCGCTGCTCCTTCTGGTTCAGGACCATCGCCCTTTCGGTCATCTAGGGCCCAGGGCAGGCCCAAACCACAGTCGTTTCCTCGTCAGGCTGGCCCTAGGAAATCTGTCAAGCCCCGGAAGCAGGCATGGAGTACCAGACGTCCGGCCCCCAAGCCAGATGACAAGCCTGCGGCCTGACGGTCCGGGCCTCCCTTTGGGGGATCCCAGGGTGGGAGGCCGCCTGCTGCAGTTCGCCCAGTGTTGGTCGGTCACTACGACAGACACTTGGGTTCTGGAGGTGGTCTCCCACGGGTACGCCCTCTCCTTCCGGCACAGACCCCCGGCTCGATTCTTCACCACGGGTCTACCATCAGACCGGAACAAGGCTACGGAGCTGCGGAAGGTATTGCACACTATGCTCCAGGCTGGAGTTATAGTGCCTGTTCCATTCTCCCAGAGGGGCCAGGGTTTCTATTCAAATCTTTTTTTGGTACAGAAACCCAATGGGTCGTATCGTCCGATTCTCAACTTCAAAGCACTCAACAAGTCTTTGCGGGTACCGAAGTTTCGGATGGAGACCCTACAGTCCATCATTCTGGCGCTGGAACCGGGGGACTACATGGTGTCATTGGACATACAGGACGCTTACCTGCATGTCCCTATTCTTTTGCGCCATCAACAGTTCCTCAGGTTTGCAATCCGCAGCGACCACTTCCAGTTTCGGGCGTTACCTTTTGGCCTGGCGACAGCACCACGTGTCTTCACCAAGGTGATGGCGGTCATGGCGGCTTCTCTGCGGCTGCAGGGAGTCCACATGTTGCCGTACTTGGACGACCTGTTATTGGTGGCGGGATCTCCAGAGCTCCTGTTACGCCACTTAGACCTGACCATTGCCCTGCTGCAACGGCACGGCTGGATAATCAACTGGCAGAAGTCCACTCTAATCCCGTCTCGGAGGATTCTGCATCTTGGAGCCTTATTGGACTCGGGACAGCAAAAGATCTTCGTGACGGAGGAAAAGATCTCTGCTTTGCAGTCAAGGGTGCGCAGTTGTCTGCACAGCCGCCAGGTGTCTCTACACTCGGCGATGAGGTTACTGGGCTCCATGGTGTCGGTGTTCGACATGGTGGAATATGCCCAGTTTCACTCCAGACCTCTGCAGCACTTGATCCTGTCAAAGTGGAACGGGCTGCCTCAGTCTCTGAAGTCCCAGACGATTGTGTTCACCCCGGAGGTTCGCCTGTCCCTTGCTTGGTGGTTACAGGCGACCCACCTCAGCGAGGGACGTCTGTTCTTGATTCCAAATTGGGTCCTGTTGACTACGGACGCCAGTCTTCGGGGCTGGGGAGCAGTTTCGGGTCCACATCTGTTCCAGGGCAGGTGGACTCCGACAGAAGCGGAGCTTCCAATCAATATTTTGGAACTCCGTGCGGTCTTCAGTGCTCTCCAGCAGGCACATCGGTTTCTCCAGGGTCACCCGGTACAGGTCCAGTCGGACAACGCTACCACCGTGGCCTACATAAACAGGCAAGGAGGAACCCGAAGCCGGGCGGCTCTCGTAGAGGTGTCTCGGATCCTGGTTTGGGCGGAGCGCAATCTTCCGGCCATATCAGCGGTCTTCATCCCGGGAGTGCTCAATTGGGAGGCGG
The DNA here is from genome assembly GCA_031769625.1 of Taudactylus pleione. Lineage (NCBI taxonomy): Eukaryota > Metazoa > Chordata > Amphibia > Anura > Myobatrachidae > Taudactylus > Taudactylus pleione. The sequence goes on along the minus strand of JAUIMM010000042.1, from coordinate 8,614,210 downwards.
ACTTTCTAAGTCGCCAGGACGTTCATCCGGGGGAATGGTCCCTGCACCCGGACGTTTTTCAACTACTGGTGGACAGATGGGGTCTTCCAGAGATCGACCTAATGGCGTCCCGGCACAACAACAAGTTGCCGGTGTACGGGTCTCGCACAAGAGACGAAGGGGCGTCTCTGGTGGATGCTCTGTCCGTCCGGTGGACGTTCCGGTTCGCATATCTGTTCCCTCCAGTATCCCTTCTTCCACGGGTAATCCGGAAATTCAAACAGGAAGGAGGGACGCTCCTGTTGATAGCTCCCGCGTGGCCCAGACGGCACTGGTTCTCAGACCTTCAGGGTCTGTCCGTGGACAGTCCTCTGCGGTTGCCACTACGACCGGACCTCTTGTCTCAGGGTCCTTGTCGTCACCCGGACCTGACTCGGCTGTCTTTGACGGCGTGGCTGTTGAGACGGCCATGCTGAGGTCCTGGGGGTTTTCCAGCTCTGTGGTGCGGTACGCGAGCTCGGAAACCGTCTTCCGCGAGGATATACCATCGCGTGTGGCATACGTTCTTCCAGTGGTGTCGACCGAGAGGTTATGCACCGCGGGAGTTTCGTCTGTCTCGGATTCTCGCCTTCCTGCAAGCGGGACTAGATCATGGGCTTCGCCTTGCTTCTTTGAAGGTACAGGTTTCGGCCCTGTCTGTCTGGTTTCACCGTAGGATTGCTACAATCCCGGATGTGCGCACCTTTATGCAAGGTGTTGTCCGCATTCAGCCACCCTTTGTTCCACCTGTGGCACCTTGGGATTGGCTGTGGTCCTGAGGGCTCTCCAAGGACCGCCGTTTGAACCACTGGGCTCAGTGGATCTTAAATGGCTAACAGCTAAGACTGTTTTCCTTCTGGCTATTGCTTCAGCCAGACGTGTTTCTGAGTTAGGGGCTCTTTCTTGTAGACCCCCTTTCTTGGTTTTTCATGGGAACAGGGCAGTGCTCCGCACTCGGCCCGAGTTTCTTCCCAAAGTTGTTTCCCAGTTTCATGTTAACGAGGAAATCGTTGTTCCGGCCTTTAACTCACCGGGTCTTTCCGTGGGTGAGGCCTCTTTGGATGTTGTGCGGGCCTTAAGGACTTATGTTGACTGCACTTCTTCGTTTAGGAAGTCGGACGCTTTGTTTGTCCTCTATGGCTTCCGTAAAAAGGGTTGGCCTGCTTCAAAGCTAACTTTGGCAGCCTGGATCCGTATGGCTATTTCTGAAGCTTATCTTCATGAAGGCCTGCCGGTTCCTCCTTCTGTGAAGGCTCTTTCCACTAGGTCTGTGGGTCCTTCGTGGGCAGCTCGACGTGGTGCCTCTGCAGTCCAGATCTGCAAGGCTGCTACGTGGTCCTCTGTCCATACCTTCGTGAGGTATTACAGGTTTGACACCTTCGCCTCTCAGGATGCTTCCTTCGGGCGGCGGATTCTCCTTTCAGCACAGCAGCGTCCCCACCCTTAAAGGATACTGCTTTGGGACATCCCCAAGGTATCCTGTGGATACCCTATGGACCCTGAAGTAGAAAATATGAGATATGGTAAGAACTTACCCTTGTTATCTCTATTTCTACGAAGTCCATAGGGTTCCACAGGACTCCCGCACTGTCGCACCTGTGCTGCAGATGGGCTTTGCTCTGGTCACCGGTTTTCCGTCTCCCTCTGGTGAGAATGTGATTCTTGTATGTGTCCAGATCTTTGTTCTCTCTCTTCCTTCTCCTCCGGCCTATGGCTTGGTAACTAACTGAGGTGCCTTGGCCCGGGGGCGGGGTATAGGAGGGGGACCTAGTGCATCCTGGGAGGCTGAAAGCTTAACTCTTTGGTGCCCTGCGACTGACGTCACACCTATACCCCAAGGTATCCTGTGGAACCCTATGGACTTCGTAGAAATAGAGATAACAAGGGTAAGTTCTTACCATATCTCATATTATTGAGCAGTTTGAACTGTAGGTGGTGCTGTAGAGCACTTGCTGAGAGGAGGTAGAGATACTTAATTATGGCCGCGATTCAATTCAATGCGATGTTTGGTCTGGCTAAAACTTTTCTTCTTGCATCCCCCTGGAGATGGTAGGAGAAATCTGACAAAAGTTCCGGCCGTGTGGCTGTTTGCCAGCTTAGCGCGAACAGTCTCGCGACCAGTGCTTTTTAGATGGAGATGCCGGTTCTTGTGACTAAACGCCCAGGTTAAATCGCGAGAGCCGGAATTCTCTGACTTAACAACACGGTGAATTGAATAGGACCTGGAGCACCCTTCCGGGGCTATTCAACATCAAATTGAATTGAATCACGGCCATTGAGCAGTGTGAACTGCAGGTGGTGTTGTAGAGCACTTGTTTAGAAGTAGAAATGCTGGATGGTTGAGCAGTACGAATTGCAGGAGGTGTAGTTGAGCACTTGCTGAGAAGAAATGGCAATACTGGTGTTGGAGCAGTACGAACTGCAGGAGGTGTAGAGACTTTGGATTATGATCCCAGTGATTGTGTAGGTCCAGTTGGAACTCTCTCCTATGCCTCCATTCCCAGTGAATATTGCTTACTGTGGTGAGAATATGCCTTGGAGACAGAGACCTGTTCTTACTAACATGATCTGTTGATAAGCTTGTTCCTCCTTTTTTTTTTTTTTTCTCAAAATATTTTATTGGAGACCGGCACATAACAAATATTCATGTATTACAGTATAAATGTGTGAGGAGTTACAGCCATAGTAACAGTAACACAAAATTCACACAACATATTTAAGGAAGTGAGAGAACCGCACGTAGTCCACTGAACATATAGTAATATAAAGGTTATCTCAATGGAAAGTCATCCATTTTAGAATGACTACCTCTAAGTTGTACCAGTAGGTTAACACCACTGCCCGGCGGAGGGTGCTCTTTACCAGGGAGGGTAGGGTACAAACGGTAACCATGTTGCAAAGAATTTCTCAGCCCTTTTTTTTTTTTATTAATTGACATCTATTGCCAATCCCTATGAAACGGGTAAGAAATACGTGGTACTAGCAGAGATAATGTCAAGGGATCTGAGGAGACCCATTGGAATAAAATTTTCTTTCCCGCAGCAACTATTTTAGCTAATAAAATACGTTGTCCCAAAGGAGGATTAGTTTGATTGGGAGTTAGGTACATGTCCCAAAGAGCCCATTCAGGAGAAATATTAATGGATAATGGTTTCTTGCGTTTCCCAGCAATATAAGCTAATATAACCACATTTTAGATGCCACCCAAAATAAATTAATGTCTGCTGTTTGCTGAGTATTATCGTTAACTTAGTTCACAAAGTGTTGTTCAAAATATTGTTTGGAATCGTATAGATAGGAGGAAAATCGCCAATTAAAAGAGGAGAGCTTAGGAGTAGGGAGGCACAGGGAGAACCATGTTTGGGCATAGTGATATTTTCCACCTTGGACTGATGAACTCTAGGGAGGAGATTCATGGGAAGGAGCCATTAATCAATCCTAGTAGATGTGGATGCAAATAAATCGTATAAGCTCGCTCCACAGGGTGTTGATACCTCCAGGGCTCGGAGAGTTGAAGGGAATATAGAAGATATAACTTAGAGCTATTGGTGTGCTGCTCCGCCCCCTGTCACCTGACCTATCTAACAGTAGATTGAGAGTAGTGTTGAAATCTCCACCTAGTATGATGGCACCTTCAGCCCATTCCTGTAAATGAACATAAGCTAGTAAAAAAAAATTACTAGGGCCAGTTGGTGCATACACAGTGGCAATGGTGTACAATACCCTTTCCAATTTTATTTAAAAAAATAACGACCTTCATGTTCAACCAACTTATCAATGATGCTGTAACTAAGGGACTTACAGAGCAGGAGAACAACCCCTCTTTGTTTGGATGTAAAAAAAACTGCTATTAATTCATTCAACCAAGTGTTCTGAAGTGTATTGGGATCTCCCTCCCTCAAATGAGTTTCTTGAAGCACAGCCACATCTGGTTTAAGCCTCTTTAAATGTTGTAAAACCTTCCGCCTTTTGAGCGGTGTGTTTAGACCCTCTACGTTCCACGTGAGGAATGTAATATGTTCCTTATAGCTAATAGATGTAAAGGAGGGGTCGAGATTATCAGCCAATACCCTATTTCATGAAAAAGCTTAATAGATGAATTACACACAAAGTAGCCCATCATATCCAAGCGAGTAAGGGATCTACAACTAGAACAAACGTGCAGTCCATCAACTCCAATAACATAACAATAAACGAAAATAGTATATACCACAATAAGGCAGCTCTACTATTTTGTAATATTTTAAGAACCTAAACAAAAGGCCTATGGGGCCAGTAATAACTAGTATACTTGTTCCAAAATTGAGAACGTGAGGGAAAGGGCCAAAATAAGAAAAAAAGGGAACGGGGCAGAGAAAATAATCCATACTTAGAGAACAGTAGAAAAAAAAAAAAACTAAATTGAAGAACAATGCACTGAATATGTAGAGGCACATGAAAAGCAATATTACAGTGACCGATAACAATGACATAAGATCCAGGCGATATGCATGATACTTGTGAGCCAAATGATCAGTCCACGTCATCAGACAGGGCAGCAGTCTAGAAAAGAGGTAACAAATGTCTTTGCCGAAGTTACTGAATCAAAGAAATATTGCTTGCCTTCATGGTGCACCCGGAGTTTAGCAGGATAAAGGAGAGCAAACCGGATTCCAGCATCAAAGAGCAGCTTGCATACTGAGGAGAACTCTCTTGGCTTCATTGCCACTTGGTAAGAGAAATCTTGAAACAAAAGTAGTTTGTCCTCTTGATAAAATAAGCCTTGAGATTGGCTTCCATCACTCGACTTTATCCATGTAATTAAGAAACTTAAAATTGACGGACCTGGGTCTGTAACGGTCAGCCTGACGATCCGGGCCAGTTCAATGTGCACGCTCTATCAGCATATAGTCTCTTGCAGGGTTACAGCCCAATTCTTGAGAGAGCCAATTGGAGACCAAGGGCCTGATTCCCTACAGATCGCTATTCTGCCTATACGCACGCAACTGCGTTGCTAATATTAGCTGTGTTATTTAAATGTTTGCATTCACATTGCGTTCGTAGCCTGAAATAAGGACGCCCACTTCCTCACATCCATATACGTTAACAAACATAGGGCACGATTCAATTCTACGTGATGTAAATAGTGCCGGGAGATAGCTCCCGGAGCTATTCAATTCATCGAGATGTTAGGTCGGGGAAGGCTCGTTCTCGCGCCTTAAACGGTGTGTAGGCGCGATAACTGGCATTCCCCGACCTAACTTCCCGGCGCGAGGCTGTTTTCCAGGCGCGAAGGGCATAAAACAGCCTCGCTTCGGGACTTTTGTCGGATTTCTTCTCTCATCCCCGGAGGGATGAGAGAAGAAATCATTAGTCAGACTTGGCAGCGCGGTGTATTGAATAGCTCCTGGAGCTCACTCCCGGCGCTATTTACATCGCGTTGAATAGAATCGTGCCCATAGAGAAACAATCGGTAACATCAGACAGTTGGGGAAACCTAGACCTTACTCATGAATTGCTTACTTCAGCGCACGCTGAGACCTAAGGCAGCGCCTATACAATGGTGTTGAAACGCACTGGCACACCTGCATTGGCCCGACCACCGCGCCCCCTCCCCGTCTCCATCCCCAAATGGCACTTCATGTCACACTGCCATGGTTCTGCGATCGCAGTGGCTCGTTCGCACACTGCCATGCATGTGCAGTACACAACAATAGACCGACTGCATGCGTATAAGCAACTGCGTTCTCTGATGAATCAGGCCCCAAGTTCGTAAGTTCCCTTTGTTTAACAGATTCGGGCAGCCCAATCCAACGTAAATTATTGTGACGATTGCGATTCTCAAGCTCTTCCAGCTTTTCTTGCATAGTAGCAATGGAAGCTTCCTGAGTATCAATTAGTGACTTGGCTGTCTCCTCAAACTGTGCACTATGCTCTCGAAGTTAAACCACAGCAGAATCAATTGCTTCTTTCTGACCTACTTTTTTTTTATCAAGCAGCGTGTAGCAGGTGAGTTCAGACGACCAATGGGAGATGAGGTGTTGCAAACAAGTAAGCTTTTTATTCCAGGCTTGAAAAGACAGAGCCAGTGCAATTACTTTTTACATAAAGCAAACCATTCAGGAGCAGTTATTCAGCTTACATGAGACAGCAGTTCAAACGAGCAGATTATTCCCAGCACAATCATGGTTCAGATTGTCCAGCATAGTGAGAGCTTCTGAAGGTGCAACCTCTCACTCACATTTCCACTGACTACCAAAACTTGCCAGGTTTTTATATCTTAGCTCTTAATTGAGGTAAGGGTGTGGTTCCTTCCTAGCTACAGGGAGATTAACCCTTTCCTCAGAATGTGGGAGAGACCTACTCTCACACAGCGGTGAAAGGAGATCAGAGACTTCCTGTGCTTTGGCCACAGATGCAGTGCTGTATTTAGAGGGGTCAGTCACACCTTCCAGAATATCATCTCCAGCCAGAGAAGAAGGGGGACTAGACGTCGTAGCTCTGGTTTCCCTATTTGTGAACCTGCACATGGATAAGTATATGGCCAAATCTCCAATCAGCAGGCTTAGTGTACAGCCATGGCCAAAGTATTGATAATGACACAAGTATTGGTTTTCACAAAGTTTTGCTGCTTCAGTGTTTATACCTTTTTGTCAGATGTTACTATGGTATACTGAAGTACAATTATAAGCATTTCAAGTGTCAAAGGCTTTTATTGACAATTACATTAAGTTTATGCAGAGAGTCAATATTTGCACTGTTGACCCTTCTTTTTGTAGACCTCTGCAATTCGCCCTGGCATGCCGTAAATCAACTTATGGGCCACATACTGACTGATGGCCGCCCATTCTTGCCTAATCAATGCTCGGAGTTTGTCAGAATTTGTGGGTTTTTGTTTGTCCACCCGCCTTTTGAAGATTGACCACAAGTTCTCAATGGGACTAAGGTCTGGGGAGTTTTCTGGCCATGGACTCAACATTTTGATGTTTTGTTCCCCGAGTTTGCCTTATGGCAGGGTGCTCCATCATGCTGGAAAAGGCATTTTTCGTCACCAAACTGTTTTTGGATGGTTGGGAGTAGTTGCTCTTGGAGGATGTTTTGGTACCATTCTTTATTCATGGATGTGTTCTTAGCCAAGGGAGTGGGATCACTCACAATTTTCCCTGAGAAGCAACCCCACACATGAATGGTCTCAGGATGCTTTACTGTTGGCATGACACAGGACGAAGACTTTTGGAGGATGGCCTGGTGTCAAGAAGGGCAGCAAAGAAGCCACTTCTTTACAGGAAAAACATCAGGGACAGACTGATATTCTGCAAAAGGTACAAGAATTGGACTGCTGAGTACTGGGTTAAAGTTATTTTCTCTGATGAAGCTCCTTTCAGATTGTTTGGGGCATCTGGAAAAAATGCTTGTCTGGAGAAGGAAAGGTGAGCCCTACCATCAGTCCTGTGTCATGTTAACAGTAAAGCATCCTGAGACCATTCATGTGTGGGGTTGCTGCAAAGCCAAGGGAGTGGGCTCACTCACAATTTTGCGTAAGAACACAGCCATGAATAAAGAATGGTGCCAAAACATCCTCCAAGAGCAGCTTCTCCCAACCATCCAAGAACAGTTTGACTAACAATGCCTTTTCCAGCATGATGGAGCACCTTACCATAAGACGAAGTGGCTCGGGGAACAAAACATTGACATTTTGGGTCCATGGCCTGGAAACTCCCCAGACCTTAATCCCATGAGAGTTTGTGGTCAATCCACAAGAGCCGGGCAGACAAACAATACCCCACAAATTCTGACAAACTCCAAGCATTGATTAGGCAAGAATGGGTGGCTATCAGTCAGTATGTGCAGTCCTGACCAGCAGACGGTGTTTACACAGGCAGCAGCATCACAGTGTGTGGAGAAATCAACGTTGACAGATGTGCCTTCAAAAGCCCCACTCAGACATAAGATCGGTCAGGTAAGTCACAAGGCAGGGGAGAGGTACCTAGCCGATTCCAAGATGGTGGCCGCATGCAATGGTGCAGCAGCGTGTACCTGAATTCCGGCAAATTCTGAACAGTGGGCAGCCAGGGAAGGTTCCCTCTTGGCCACCAGTATCTCCGGTGACCGCTGGTGTCGATGCGAGTCACTGCTCCTGACCCTAGCTGTTGAAAGCGCTGTTTGCAGGGGGGAGAGAGCTCATTAAAACGCGGCCATCTGCAAGGTCCGCCCACCAGAAGTTGTACTTTATTTTTAATGTCTTCTGGCAATGAGATCATGTATTTTGTTCTGTCTATTCGCAACGCCAAGATTTGCAGCTGTTGAGAAAGCATTAGAAGACTTGATGAGTTGATTATCCAAGCAGATTCGGCATCTTTTTTTTTTTTTTCCGGTAAAGTTTTATGAACAACTTTCTACTGTCCTAAATGTCGATCTTCATTGATAAACCTTGTACTAAGGATAATACTCTATTTGAATTTTTCTTTACATTTTTGTGATTCTGCTGACACTGATTATTTGGAGGACATCGCTACCTGGGCAACACAATCTGAATTAAAAGGGACGTACTTTACTTTTATTATTCAGCGTCTGTATGAATACATGCACTGATATTTGTTTTGGTTTTTAATAGTCTTGTAGGATAGCTGATATTGGCGTAGCTGGAGGTCCCTAGCCCTGTTTATTGTGATACTGATCAAGCTGAGCTGCAATAGGAGTATGGCGCTATGCATCTTGTAGATCTGTTGAAGAAAGTCTACTTTCTTTATTGCAAGGAGAAATGTACTGTGGTAATTCTATGTAGAAATATCAGCAAATACTTATCAGAAGCCTCCTGGTGTTTTTTTTCTACTTGGAAAAGTTTTGAGTGAAAACCATTTTAATCCTTTGTGTCACAGGAGCAGGATAAATAACTACTTCTAATAGTCTGTAAATATTCAGAGCACAGAATTTGGGATATCAGAGTGTACTTCTATGTTGTACCCGTAGTTGACTTATTTTTCCTGCCCTTCCACCTCTATTCCTTATGGAAGGATAAGGCTGTTTGAATGTGGCCCTCCTACACTGTTTAAAAAAAAAAAAAAAAAATGTTTCACTGTATAACTACTTCATGCTTCTCAGGTGTGTTGGTGAGAAGATAAGGGGAAAACCCCTATTCCATCCTGTGGCAAATGCTGGTATCCAGTGACTTTTTGAATTATGTACAGTTTTTTTTTTTATTATTATTGATCAAAGATTCTCCAGCAAATGCAAGTGTAGTTATTCGATTTTGATTGTGACCCTGTTACGGATGTGTCAGCCTACGTAGCGGGCAGAATCCAACATTTTTTTTTATGGCAGGCTGTATAGCAATGTGCAAAAATACACCCAGCTCCAACACGCACTTGACTAAAACCGAAGTCAGGTAGGGTGTAGAAGAGTAGGAGCCAAGGCCACATCAATAAAGATTTAAAGTGCCATGCTCCATTGCTCATTGTCTACACCCCAGCATTACTCCAGTATCTCCAGTGGATAAAGGAGAGTGCGTTTGTAAACGGCCATGAAATAGGTCACTTTCCTAGAAAATGTGCATTTTGTTCTTTCTTTGTGAATTTGTCTGCATTGGCCTATAACATGTGCCTTCCTATTTGGTAATAATGCTTTTATACTTGGAGCCTAAAGATATTCTATAAATACATAGCACTACTTTGCCCAGCAAGTCTGATAGTTAATAAATAAAGGTGTAATCACACACACACAGGAATATCTAATAAAATAAGACTATAGGTGTAGGATGGGAATATTGGTTAGCATACATTGCATGCTTTGCCAGACAATATAGAATTCATATAAGAATAGAAGCAAATCAGGAACAAGATACAGTGTATCCGGAAAGTATTCACAACTCTTCACTTTTTCCACATTTTGTTATGTTACAGCCTTATTCCAAAATGGAATAAATTCATTTTTATCCTCAAAATTCTACACACAATACCCCATAATGACAATGTGTAAAAAGTTTTTTTGAAAAGAAAAAACCGCTAAGAAATCACATGTGCATAAGTATTCATGGCCTTTGCCATGAAGCAAAGGCCATGAATACTTATGCATATGTGATTTCTTAGGATGACCTCTTTCCACTGATCATCCTTGAGATGTTCCTACAGCTTAATTGTAGTCCACCTTTGGTAAATTCAGTTGATTGGACATGATTTTGAAAGGCATACACCACTCTATATAATGTCCCACACTTGACAGTGCATGTCAGAGGCATGAAGTCCAAGGAATTGTCTGTAGACCTCCGAGATAGGATTCTCTAGAGGCACAAATCTGTGGATGGGTACACAAAAATATCTACTGCTTTGAAGGGCCCAATGAGCACAGGGCCTCCGTCATCCGTAAATGGAAGAAGTTCAACTTCACCAGCACTCATCCTAGAGTTGGCCGCCCGTCTAAACTGAGCGATCAGGGGAGAAGGGCCCTAGTCAGGGACGAGACCAAGAAACCAATGGTCACTGTCAGAGCTACAGCATTCCTCTGTGGAGAGAGGTGAAGGACAACCATCTCTGCAGCAATCCACCAATCAGGCTTGTATGGTAGAGTGGCCAGACGGAAGCCACTCCTTAGTAAAAAGCACATGGCAGCCCACCTGGAGTTTGCCAAAATGCACCTGAAGGACTCTCAGACGATGAGAAACAAAGATTGTACTCTTTGGCGTGAATGCAAGGTGTACACTGTAGAGGGGGGACCCATTTAATGGGGGCTCCCCACTTCCCCAGGAATCCTCGAATTGATGTTATACTTACACAGTAGTAGACACTGAACTGTCAATAAACAAATCAGCAGCTTCCTTCCTAAGTTGATCACTGCCAGATAGGATCTTGACATGTATTATAAAAACATATCAAAGCCTCCAATAGTGCATTACTTCTGATAAGCATACATTTATATGCACATTAAAAATGTTAAACACAATCCTAACAGTATGTGTAACCCGTACCAGAACTCTGTTGTAATAGAGCTTATGTCAATATCCAGTGTGCCGCAGATGATCCCTGGGATAGGCAACCCTCTTCCACCAGATGGAGTTCGTCCAGGTGTAATCCTGTGTGGCAGGCACCGTATCAACGCATTTCAACTCCGGAGTTTTTTCAAGAATCTTTGCTGGGCAAGCATGGTCACTAATACTGCTTTTATACCTAAATTCGGGGTCTGACCCGGAGGTTGGAACAGGGTTCCAAACCGTATCAGACCCGGAATTTAGCCGGCGCCGTTCACACTGGAGCCAGGTCTGCAATGACCCTGCTTTGAAGTGGACTCTTGGAGATGACGTCATCTCCAAGCGCCACTTAAGCCGGCCAATCGGCAGGCATGCGACACGATCCAGGCCATCGTGACCTGGATCGTGCCGCTTACACTGCTGGGTTTCATGGGTTATTCCCATGTAAAACCCTGCAAGTTACCTGGGTTGGATTGCTGGGTCACTCCACCCGGGAATCCAACCCAGCCCCCCTTTACAACAAGGAGCTACCTGGGTTTTAGCTCTGGTGTAAAAGGGGTATTAGAGACTTTATACTTGTTTGACCTTTAGATTGGTGTTGAGCTGTACTCTATGGTTTATATTGACTACCTTTTGTGAAGCTCCTTGGAGTGATTATATATTATGCATTAGGGACTGGCATGCTTCAAAAATCTGGCCCTAAACATGCATGCTTCAAAGAAAATTTGAAAGTGGAAATGTGTTGCACCTGGCCTGGTACATAATGTAGTGCATAGGTGAGATACTGACCATGTAAGAGCAATAAAGAACAGGACAATTATCAAGACATGACAGTTTTTTTATGAATTATTATTTAATTTCACAAGAACTTAAGAAAATAATTTTGACAAAACCCTGTTGTAAATGAAAACTTAATAGAATTACCTTCTGGTCAGTCTTATGCTGGGTACACACTGACAGATGTATCGCCTGTTCCATTGAATGGGCAATATATCTATAGTGCATTGGTGGGTGTGTACAGACAATAATGTGCAAAAGTTTGTCAGGTGTGAAAAAAATGCTGCAAAGTAATAATGCTTTCTTAAATAGAAGTGTTAATAGTTTATATTTTATCAATAAACAAAATGCAAAGTGAATGAACAGAAGAGAAATCTAAAGGCCCATACAAACTGGATTATGTCCATGAATGATATCGTTTGTCGATATTTCATTCATATCGTCCAGTGTATATGCATTCACCGACGAACGATGCGCGCTCCCGCGGGTCGTTAACTATTAATGTACATGCAGCTCAATCTGGGGATATCTGTAGCGATGCCATGTTGCTGAATGCAGCATGGCCCCGCTCCCCCCCGCGTGCCGATGATGTCAAGTATGGATGCACTTAACGAGCGCCGGTACCCCTGACGGGCCACCGCTTACAACATCACCCCGTACACGCATCGGCCAGTGTGTACAAACCTTAAATCAAATCAATATTTGGTGTGACCACCCTTTGCCTTCAAAACAGCATCAATTATTCTAGGTACACTTGCACAAAGTCAGGGATGTTGTAGGATTACAGTCGGGTGTATGATTACCCAATCTTACCAAAAAGGTGATAATGATCATCATTTTCATATGTTGGTTGAAACAGTCATTAACTGAAAAATGAACAGCTGTGTAGAAGGTTGAAAACTGGTTTAGGAACAGGTAAACTCTGCTGGTGAGGTATAGAAGACAGTTTCATGTCACAGGTCATACACCATGGCAAGACTGAGCACAGCAACAAGACACAAGGTAGTTCTACTGCATCAGCAAGGTCTCTCCCAGACAAAGATTTTCAAAGCCGACTGGGGTTTCAAGATGTGCTGTTCAAGCTCTTTTGAAGAAGCACAAAAAAAAAGGCAACGTCGAGGACAACCGCTGTGTTCGGCCAAAAAACTTTGTGTATCAGATGAAAGATACATCATGCTTACGTCCCTTTTGAAATAGGAAGATGTTTCGCAGTGCCATTAGCTCAGAACTGACAGAAACCACTGGATCCAGGTACACTCATCTACTGTTCGGAGAAGTCTGGCCAGAATTGGTCTTCATGGAAGAATTGCGGCCAAAAAGCCATACCTTCAACTTGGAAACAAGGCCAAGCGACTAGACTATGTAAGAAAATATAGGAACTGGGGTGCAGAAAAATGGCAGCAGGTGCTCTGGACTGATGAGTCCAAATTTTAAATATATGGCTGTAACAGAAGGCAGTTTGTTCACCGAAGGGCTGGAGAACGGTACAATAATTGTCTGCAGGCAACAGTGAAGCTTGGTGGAGGTTCCTTGCAAGTTTGGTACTGCATTTCAGCAAATGTAGTTGAGGATTTGGTCAGGATTAATGGTGTCCTCAATTCTGAGAAAAACTGGCAGGTACTTATCCATCATGCAATACCATCAGGGAGGCATCTGATTGGCTCCAAATTTATTCTGCAGCAGGACAACGACCCCAAGCATACAGCCAATGTCATTAAGAACTATCTTCAGCATAAAGAAGAACAAGGAGTCCTGGAAGTGACGACATGGCCCCCACAGAGCTCTGATCTCAACATAGAGTCTGTCTGGGCTTACATGAAGAGACAGAAGGATTTGAGCAAGGGTATGTAGTCGGGAAGCCGGTGGACGTAATCCTGACAGCCGGCTTCCCGACTGCTTTATCTCGGCGAGGGTTAAATGACAGGCGTCTAAATCTAGACGCCTGTCATTTTACCAACGCCGGGAGACCGGCGCCCGGCATCCCGATCGAAGAGATGCCGGATGCCGAGTGCGGACAGCCCGCGCTTAGGTTTAGGGCTCCCGAGGGGGACTTAGGTTTAGGCGGCGGGGAAGGGGGGGGGAAGGTTAGTTTAGTAAATACTTACCTGGGGACGATAGGGATTTTCACCCATGTCGGGCAACCGCTGTCGGGATTTGAACCGCCGGACTTGCGTCCGGCAGTAATTCATACCGATTCCTGAGCCTACATCCACAGAAGATCTGTGGTTAGTTCTCCAAAATGTTTGGCACAACCTCCCTGCCGAGTTCCTTCAAAAACTGTGTGCAAGTGTACCTAGAAGAATAGATGCTGTTTTGAAAACACCAAATATTGATTTGATTTAGATTTCTCTTCTGTTCATTCACTTTTGCATTTTCTCAGTTGATACTAGTTTATTTTTAACACATCTATTTTTGAAGGCATTATTACTTTGCAGCATTTTTTCCACACCTGCCTAAAACTTTTGCACAGTATTGTATCTCTTCCAGCTGCTCGTACACTTGCTGCAGAGACCTTTGGTGACGGACATCTCAACTGGACAGGCAAATTGAAATGCCCGCCCAGTTGTGATGTCTGCGCAGCCACATCGAGTGGCAGATTGGTAAATCTTCTGCTCCACGAGAGGTTTCTGTCCTCCCTGAGCTCGCCTTAACTTAACAATCTGCTGCTCGGTCTGCAGATCCCTGGGTCAGCGGATATCTCGCCCAGTTGTGTAGCCAGCATTACACTATCTGAATGCAATGAGGAGAACAATTTCCTTTTACCCTCAGTAAATTGGTTGGGTAAAGATTTGGGTAGTAAGTCTACGATTCTCTCAGATGCATTTTTCAGAAAACCAAGTTAACAGTTCAGCAGGTTTGAGATTAAACTGCAATAATAATTTGTTTTAATAATCTTATTTCCATCATGTGTTTTTGAGGTTTTATTGCTGCACCAATGACAAATTTAGTATGTGTAACTGCAATCTCTTTGTTCACTTTTCTCTCTGTATCCATGCTGTGCATCTGAGTCTCACACCTAATTTATTATAGCAGTCACCTATGCTGAATTAATAGATGAGTTTTATTTACTGTATTCAGCTCATGCAATTACTGTAATTTGAAGTTTAAAGCGTAAATGTGTGTATACACTTGTGCGACCGGCAATCGTGCCGATGTCCAGGGACAGCCTGGATTTTGCGTGATTGCCTGTACACACTGCAGCGATTGATGAAGGATGGAACGATCACTAACATGCATGGAGCTGCATGCGATATCATCTGGTTAGATGTGCAGCATATCAAACCTGACAACTTCATATGCTACCGCGGGTGCTACTATAATGTGCATACACACTGCAGAATATGTCGTTCCTACTTGGCCAGACTGGAACGACATCGCTCCAGTATGTACCCGGCGTAAATGAATGCATTAATCTGGGTGTATATTTTACCATGTTGCTGTTATTTAATGGTCAGCCAGTAATGAAATGTGTTTCCAGGCATTTAAAAAAAAAAAAAAAATCTGTAATTTAGGTGGATTATTCAACATTGATAACTAGTATATTGGAAGGGGCATTTGCTATGTCAAGGGCTTCCTCCTTTTCCCTGATGCCCTCAATCCGGCCGCACTTTTTTTTTGCAGCTGTCCTCTCTGCACCACCGCAGTGGAGGCCGATAGTGGGGGAAAGGGACACGAGTCTGACAAGACAGGCTCATACTGGACATGTAAGAATCAAGACAGACCTTGTAGAATTATATTTATAATAAACAAGTCATACAGGGTTGTCTGGTGGATGCTTGACACTAGATCAGTGTTTTTCGTGAACTCTGTCCTCATGGAACCATAACAGTGCGTGTTTTCAAGGTATCCTCAGGAATGATTAGTACCACTTGTAGGTCTATTCTGTTAGGGCAGTGTTTCCCAACCTCTGTCCTCAAGGCACACTAACAGTCTAGGAGGGGTATTCAATATGAAACGTAAACTTCGATGGCGAAGTTTACGTTTCATATCGGAGCTTTTACCTGCGTTAAAGTATCAGGCGCGCGCCCGCTTATCCCCATATTCAATATGAAACTTACGAAAACAGGAGCCTGCGAAGTTGGATTTGCGTAAAATTATCAAATTGTCCTTAAAAAAATTGTAGGACCCCCCCTAAAGTTGTAAAAACACGGGGGATCACTATGGGTACCCCCGTTTTAGCCTTTAAATGAAAGTCGGGGATTTAAATAGCCACAGCAGGTGTTTTTTCCCGACATTGAAGAAGTGTTGCAGAAGAGCACTTAGGTTATTTTTTTTTTGTTTTTTTAAGTGGTCCCATCAAATTTGGGGTACATAAAAATGGGTACTAGCATATTTTGATGTCCCTAAAGTAAGTTTTTAAAAATTCTGCAATTGTACACCTGCTGCTATAAATCTATTCTAGAAAACACCTGCCGCATACTTGCAGAATAGCCCTGAACCTATTTCCCTATTGTTAAACAATTTTTTCCCATTTTTTTTTTTTCACCCCAATTTTTAAATTAATTTTTTGGGGTGTCCCTATTTTTTTTTTTACTTTTTTTTGACACCGTTCTTTTTTAAATGTCATTCCCAGGGGTGCAGGCTATTTTTTTTAAGCCTGAGGCGCTAAACCCCAATTTGCACTTTTTTTCGACACCTATTCAATGGTGAAAAGTTATCCCCGTTTTTTATCAAAGACTTTTCGAACCTGCGAAAAGTCTTTGAAATTGAATACGGTGTAAAACTAAAACCTGCGATAATGACGCAAAAACTGAGTTTTCGTTCCCATATTGAATACCCCTGTAGGTCTTAGTTATATCCATGCTTCAGCACAGATGGTTAAATCAAAATTACTGAGGTATTAATGAAGACACCTCTGCTTAAATATGGCTTTCCTTAAAACTTGGATAGTTAGAGTGCCTTGAAGACAGTGGTTGGGAACCCCTGTGTTAGGGCCTAATTCAGAGATGTGCACAAGCTCGATGGTTCACCTACATTTTCGATTGTGGTAGATCTGCGAGCCTGCTTGCACTGCCCTGGATGCCGCAGCCTGATTATCACAAACTAACCTTTTGTCTGTTGTCAAATATATATTTATTTTAGCAAATAAACACAAGTTTTGATTTCCCCTGCAGTGCAAATGCAGGGCAATCTTGGTTAACTTGTCTAAAGTTTCAGCTCTGATTAGAGCCCATTTGTCTTGTAGCAACTTGTAGGTGATTTTGGCTTTGTTACTTGCCCATCTCGAACACACATGTCCAAATGAATCCAAAGGAGAGCAGCACAGACCTGATGAGCTGTTTGGAATCTGTCCTGTTTGGAGCACACACTGATAAATTTGTCCTGTTTCGTGGTCACTCGAGGGTTGTCCAGGTCGTGGGCGATTACGTACACTGTTGTTTGCAGCGTAACTGTTGAGGGTACACTGTATGCCACCAAGAGAAATCTTCTCCAGGCAAGCAATTTCACGCAAACTATGCCCTGCATTTCTCAAAGGACTATGGCAGGATCACTTTTTGATTGATAATTCCCTCCTGGGAGCCAGTTATGAGACCACTTTTTATACGTTTTCACAAGTGTGCACAGTATCACAATAAAAGGGGAACATCTGAGTTCTTCCATTGTGTATGTGTTGATGAACTATGAGCACCTCGCGGATGAAATTTGTTTATTTTTAGGGATCAGCCATTATCTGTCTGTTCGCATACCGCCTAACTTCTTTACCTCAGGAAAAGAGACCTTTGCCCATGGTGCAGCCATGTGCTTGAAATTAGGGGGTGTAGCCTCAAGGTTAGGGGGCATGAGTTTGTGGGAAAGCCACATCCGTGAGTCACAGCAGGTGGCCTCATTTCTGTGCAAAACGCACACATCCAGTTCATTACAGAGAAATCCTCGAATCTGAGTGTAGTGTCGCTTTAGGAATTTGTGCCAAATAATCAGTAGTTAAGCACATAGCAGGGGCGTGACAGTGTCAGCATAGTATAAGGCAACAATAGCCTACGGTGGCTTGGAGGCTGCAGATTCCATGCGGACCAGCCATCCGAATGGAACCTGCTGAAAATGTCCCTCGAAAAATGGCCGCCGCCTAGGAGGAGGCAGATGCTAGGGGTCCTACTGGACCTCTAGCGTTTGTCAGGGCAGCGCATAGCATTACCTGGGAGTGACGGGAGAAGATGCAGAAAGTTGCATCTTCTCCCATGATACCCCTGGCAACGTGCATTGAACCCAGAGCATAAAACACCTGACAATGAGCAGGTAATTTTAAAAATAATTAGAAGCCTTACTGTGAGGCATAAAATGGTGTCTGGTCAAAAATATATGTGGCATGTTGTGTAATGGGCATTACGGTATGTGGCATAATGTGTAAGGGGCATTATTATAAAAACGAAAAATCACAAGTAAACTGGGGGGGGTGAGGGCGCCAGAAACTTTTTTTTGGCAGGGGGGAGCAAAATTTATAGCTACGCCACTGGTATAAAGTATCAATGTTTCTTCACTCTTGGTGATTTTGGCAGAGAATATGCATACGCACTGTATACACAAGGCCACATCATACCCACTGACATTTTTGTGAATAATGTCTTTTTCATATAGTGCATTTGAATGCACTGGAAAGCTGACACATGCTAGTAAAAAATACCCACTGACATTGCAGGCTATGTAGCCTGCAGTTGGTAAATGTTAACTAAATCCGTTTAACAGAGAAGGACCCAAGATTAGAGGAGGCAACACTGTATTTTGGTAGTTACCCAATCCTCTACTCTGTGATAGGGGTGTAAAGCAGCCCTGTCACAGGCTCTCCAGTGTTGGTAAATTTATGGATACTCTTTAAAATTGTAATGACCCTTCTATCCATCAGTAATACCCCTTTCAGACATACGACTCGGGAAATTTCTCCTGTGCAAATTCCCGGGTACTTGATCGAGACCCCAATTTCACACTACAGCGTCTACTCAGGAAATTCCCAGGTAGACCCCTTTCAGACATAAGCCAGGTTTTTTAGTTTTAAATATTACCTGCCTCTCCTCTGCTCTTCCTAACCTATTCCCTCTCCGGCTGCTGCTGATGATGTCATCATCATGCAGCAGGCAGCCGTCTAATCAAATTTCAGCCACTGTTAAAATAGGTAATAAAATAAATAATTTCCTATCTGCCCTGGTAGTCCAGGGGGAGAGCGGGCGGCCCGCTGTGGCTGCAAACCACCGGCGGTCTCCAGCGCCGGTGTGTGTCCCCGGCGGCCAGCTGGGGTTCTCTGTGCCTGAGGACCTGGCCATGTTCGCTGACACTGTTGTCAGCGCCACAGCCACCGGCACGGGGGGTAGTGAGCAGCAGTGCAGAGCGTCCTATAGGACGTTCTGCGCTGCCAATGTAAAAGCTGCTTGGTGCAGCCCAGGAGTAGTAAATTCCTGGGTAGCACCATTCACACATAAGCAGGGTAATTTCCTTGGACTTAAGTCCCGGGAAATACCCTGGTCGATTGAAGGGTCGGCTCCCTGGGAACGTGTTCCCGGGTAGGTACCTTTCAGACATACGCGGCAACCCGGGAATTTGGCTGAGGTAGACCAAATTCCCGGGATTCTCGGTATGTCTGAAAGGGGTATAAGTAAAATACAGGTTTGACATTTACAGACATTACTATGCTGCGTATGGAGCTACAAAAGTAATGTTATTAGATACCGAGGCCCTGATTCAGAGCCGGACGCTCTGACAGAGCGCTCGCTCTGAATCAGGGCCAGCCTTCTTGTTTTTTAGAGCGGCCTCCATAGCTGTAGGTGACCACCCACAGGTATAGCGAGCGTCCAGGATGATGGTCGCGATGGTCAAGACCATCGCGACCATCGGGCTTGCGACGAGACCCTTGTGGTAGGGTCTCGTTGCCGCAAGCCCCAGAGCGATTTCAGGTCTATATGAGAGACACAATCTCACATGGGAACGCCTCCGTTTGGGCAGCCACTCCCCCGGCCCGCCCACCTGTCACTCAACATCGACAGCATGCCCCCTTTGGTACGAGACCCGAAGCTATTCTGGTCTCGCGCATGTGCACGACGGAGCCGGCTCCGTCGTGCGCATGCGCACTGGGCCACCATCAACCCGCTTGCGAGCGCATAACGGTCGCGAGCGGGTCTGAATCAGGCCCTGAGCTTGTAGCTTACTTTCTTACCTCGGAGATTCTCCTTTTGCTTTAGATGTTTACTACTTACACTTTTGGAGATGTTTTGCAATCATTTGGTAGTAAAAATGTTGGCCCACCAGTATATATTACATATATGTCACTATCTCTACATAGGGGCAAATTTTTGTTAGCAGTTAGGAATCACTATAAGGTTCCCCAATATATTTACCCATGGTAAATGCAAAACAAGTTACAGGATGCATCCTTAAAGTCAGAATATAAACGATATTGCAAATGCTAGTAACAGCAGCTGTGGGTATGGTGACACTAGAAATATTGGTTTAGTATTAAATGCAACTCCTATGCAAAAAAATACAGTGTAAAAAAAGGTCAGTCAATATGCTCCATTAGTACCAGTGTACTGGTGCAAGAGCTTTTTTTTTTTTTTTTTTTTTACCATATTTTTTATTTTTTTTAAAAGGATACAATAACATCGACATCAAGCTACTAGAAATATAAAGATCAGCAATAAAATTGAAGTCATATCCACAGCATAATATGCAAAATACATATTCTCCTTAAATTTTCATATTGGTACAAGAGCTTTTTATAATTGTCCGGCATGAGTTCTCTGAAATGAAACAGGCAGCAAAACCTATTTCCTTTACAGGTATATCTTCCAGTGTGGGTACAGGGTCCCAGCGTCTGGATTGCCAGCGGCCAGAATGCTGACAGTGTCATCCCGACAGTCAGAATTCTAAACCAATTAGTTAAATACCCTAACCCTCCTTCTAACCCACATTTCCTGCAGCCTAAAAAACAGCCTAACCCTAAACTTAACACTCCCCCTAAAACCGTTGGGATTCCAACTGCTGTCGGGAATTCTGGCACCAGTATTCTGAGTCCCGGCATCCAGACTGCGGGGATAGTAACTACATCCCTACCTTAGCCCTGATGTACAACAATGTTTTTTATTTTAGTGTGCTCCATTTTATTTAATTTTTTCAAATTTAGTTATAACTTTTGTTGCTACTACTATACTACTGCACGTCTACTCCTGAGCGGACCTCAATTTATTGTGTACATGCATTTACTTTCCAACGGTAAGAAACTGCCTCTGAAGATGACAGAGAAGAAAGGGACACATTCAGTTGTAATGATCAGGCTTTTGCCTTGTTATCGATTCTGAATAGAGCAACAGGCAGTGTTGGCCTTGATGGATTCGGGCAGTGATGCAGAGCTGGATTTACAGCTAGGCAACCTAGGCGGACGCCTAGGACCCCCCCCCCCAGAATCCGGCCCCGGAGAGAACATGTTGATTAGCAGCTTCACAGTCACCTCCAGACATTCAATAAGGCTGCTCAGTGGGCGTGGGCACGCTGTGACGTGATGTCACATGATCATGCCTGCCAGGAGCTGAACAGCACTCACTTGCAGCCAGTACCGCAGCAAAGGGAGCCTGCAGCTTGGTGGCCTTGGCTGGTCTGCTGACAGCTGTGCCGCCCGGTCTGAGAGAGCCCAGCTAATACAGCTATTTGGGATTCCTCCGGCAGCGCTGATCAGGTTCCCAGCGGAGTGTGGTGCCAGTGATGTCACTGTCAAAATGTTCTGGGCCCGCCCTCTCTGCTGCTCCAACCCGCATGTGACAACCTGTTGATCTGGGAGTCGGACTTGCCCCTTTTATCTTAGGCTGCACCTGGAGATGGGAGAAATGCAGGTAGGTAGCATGGCCTGCATGAAGTAAGAATCAATTGTTACAGGTACTATGCTGGGTGGGAGGGAGGGGTGAGGGGTCTTCAATTTTTTATGGACATTTTTATTAGCCTTTTATTTAATCTGACTCCTTGAAAAACTCACACCCCCTGCCATCTCTCAGCACCCCATAATGTCTGATAACCTGTTTTGTTATCCTGCAGTACAATCATCCTGTACTAATGTATACAGTACAATCTCTGGTAGCATGCTCTGTGATTATTCTACACTAATGTACTCGCCTCCCTTGTTCTGTCCCACCACTGCTCCCCACTGCTCCCCAGTGCTCCCCCTTCTTTCATCACCCTCTTTCGCTATACTTATTTCCCCCATTACTATTAACTCTTCCCCCATTTTTTCCACTCTTTACCTCTTTCTTTGTTCCCCACCCTCATTTGCTCCCTCTTTAACATCTTCACCTCACTGACAATTTTTGCCTTGTATAATTTAGTGGCTGTTTTTGGTAGATATGGGACACTTTCTTTTCAGTGTTGTTACATGATATGTTAGTAGTATTTATACTATTTCAATTTATTGTTCTGCAATGTTGATCTAAAGAGCTGATGAGCCACAGATTGCAATAGTAGTGGGAGGGGGGCCCCAAAATTGGTATCTTTCCTAGGGCCCATGAGGTCTAAATCCGGCTCTGCAGTGAAGTCACCCTGGTGTCCAGCATGCTGGTTCCAGAATCGAATTAAAATGATACTGGGTGCGACAGATGTT
Organism: Taudactylus pleione; assembly: GCA_031769625.1. NCBI lineage: Eukaryota > Metazoa > Chordata > Amphibia > Anura > Myobatrachidae > Taudactylus > Taudactylus pleione. The sequence continues at coordinate 8,591,909 of JAUIMM010000042.1, read as the reverse complement.
TTATTTTTTAAGTGTAGCTGGCACAGTTTGCGTCACTGTATTTAGGCACGTGACCAAATTGTGCAGCCGCACAAACCTGGATATTTTAAAATGCAGAAGATGTAATTACCCAGTATTGATGTCATATTTGTTCCAAGGCCTGAGGGCTATGTATGTAATGGAAATGAGAGAGAAACCATTACTTGAATTGTCAGGACAAGATACTTGTTATTAATTGCTCTAATAATAGCCTGCAATAAGATTCAGTTGTTGTAGTCTTGAAAACGCATAAGATCGGGCTGTAGTTGATCTGATTTAGTCTGCCACATTGACAAGCGGAGAAGATTCTAATTATGTGCTGGTGTGAAGTAGGTTTTCCTGTGGAAAATTACATTTCACAGAGCCCAGCTGCTATCAGCAATCATCAGCCTCACAAGTAGGCGCAGCAGGATGGACTTTCAGAAAAGGGTTTTCTCTTTCAAAGCTGAACAGCGCTGTTCATAATAACAGGTAAATGAGACAAACAGCAGCTGAAATGAAGTGCAATAATAGAAGGAACGTGCAGCATGTCATTATCTAGGGCTTACTCAGTGTAACGCCTAGTGATCTGCAAGCAAAGGGATTGTGACTGCAGTGTCCCTTTCAACATCAAGAGTGATATATCCAAGTATACAAATTAATTTCTGGCATGTCTTTGTGAAGGTACAGTATATGGGATGTAGTCTGGAAGCCGACGGTCTAAATGCCGACCGCCGGCTTCCAGACTCTCTAATCCTGGCGTGGTACTAATGACAGGCGGCGAAAACTCGACGCTTGTCATTAACCATACGCCAGAAGACCGACACCCAGCACACCGAACGACAGCTGCGGGGGGGGGAGGGTTAGGTTTAGGGCTCTCGGGGGGGGACTTAGGTTTAGGCAGCGGGGCAAGGGAGGGTTAGGATTAGGCACCCCTAAGGAAGGGTTAGGGGGTAGAATTAGCTTAGCGATACTTACCTTAGGGACGATCGGGATCTTCACCCTTGCTGGGCTGCCACTGTCGGCCGGCGTAATACCTACTACACCCCAGTATATTGATAATATGTAGTATGGTTGTAAAATAATAGTATATACTATGATAAAACAGAATTTGCTCTCTGGCTTAAAGTAAACAATCCAGGAATACATCTACTACAGCATGCCTATCGCATTGCCTTATTTATTCATGGGGGAGAGCGATCAACAATCCATAGAACCCCTGCTATAGAATCACATGGCATCAGAGTGTTAAACTGTTAAGAGCTTTGCTGTTCCAAAAAAAGTGCCCCATACATCAGATGGCTATTTCCCCAATCAGACTGGAACTGCCGATCCGCTGGTCAGAAACAATGAACAGCGGCCATTGATGATAGTCGATCCATCGGGGTATCTGTTATGACATGTGACCTGTATCACATGGTCTCCCTAATTCCTCTGTAGAAAAAGCTGTGTGATTCCGGATTCATTAAAGCAAAGTAAATCATTTTTAGGCCCTGATACTAGAGTGCCTAAATCCCGTTGTTTATGTAAGGCACTGATTGATTGATTGATTGATTGATTGATTGATTGCCTGAAAAAAAAAAACCACGGCTGGATTTGGACAGTTTTTTTGCCGGCTGGTGAAAACCTGCGTGTATGAAATAGCCCTAAGAAAGCATCCAGGTGAACAATGGCCCCTGTCGATGTATCCTGTGATACTTTAATGTGGAGGGCTTCACTGCCATCCACTTGTTATTCAGGAAGTGTCTCTGCAGCCTTTGTTCAGCATAGCAGCAGCTAGTAAGACACACTTCTGCAGCTCTCCAGAGTCCTGTGGTGCTTTACGCACAGACCATGTTACACCCCCAGCTTAGAAGACCATACAGTCTATAGGAAAAGCGGACAAAGAGAGAGAAAGAAAGGCAGCACTGCTGAGTAGCAGGAAAACCAATACAAAGGTAGACACAAATCCACTTACAGAACTGATAGTGGACAAGTCAGCAGGGCCAGAGCGAATACATCCAAAGATACTAAAACAAGTACTTCCAGAGGGCTGGAAAAGAAGCAATGTAGTTCTGCTGCACATAAGTGGAAGTAAAGAAGAGTCTGACAACTGCAGACCAGTAAGCATGACATTAATAGAGGATAAAATAATGCAAACACTACTGTAAGGGGGGAATATAATGCGTTATAGACCGCTTTCCCAATAAGTGATATTATACAAGAAGATATGGGCTGTGTTACTTTGAAGGGATACTGACTCTTTATTTTATTTTTCACTTTCCTTTGCTTTTAGTTTACTGAACTTTTTAAGAGATGGATATTCTGTATCATCATATAAACAATAATGGTTGCATGATTATACCTAGATTCAGTGGCGTAACTAGCGGGGGTCGGGCAGGGTGCGTGCCCTGGGCGCCGTGGGACCGGCGGCGCAGGGGGCGCCACCGGCCACGGTCCGGCCCGCCCTAGTTAGCCACCAGTGTAGCGCTGACCGCAGTGAGTGCGGTCAGCGCTACACATTTACACTGGACCGGCGCTAGGCTTCCAGCGCCGGTCCTGTGCTGCACAGCTGAGCCTGTTCCCTCCCCCTGAGCGCTTGCCCAATAACGCTAGGAGGCGGGCTCAGGCTGTGCATAACACACGCATCGCCGCCAGCGCTGGCGGCGATGCGTGTGTTAAACAGCAGCCAATGAGAGTCAGATAGACACCCACTTCCGTCCGGCTCCTGCAGTGGGTAATGGGGCAGACGTCATGACATGACATCGCTCCCATAATGCTGAGCGCGCCACCCCGGGAGGACTGGCGGGCGGTGGGAGCGGTGTCGCGGTCCGGAGCAGCAGCATGGATTCAGGTAAGTATATTTTTATATATATATTTTTTAAACCTGTCTGCACTACTGGGGGCACAACGGGGGAGGGGGGTGGCTACTACTGGGCGGACCTCTAATGGGGGCACAATGGGGGAGGGGTGGCTACTACTGGGGGCACCATTATTGGGAGGACCTCTACTGGGGGGGGCTACTACTGGGGGCACTTAATCGAGAGGGGGAACCTCTACTGGGGACTACTACTTGGGGGGGGAACTACCACTGGGGGCATTATAAAAGGGGCCTACTACTAGAGGCACTGCACTGGGGGGACCACTACTGGGGGCAATAATAGGAAGGGCCACTACAGGGGGCACTGGATAGGAGGGATCATTACTGGGTGCCTGCATAAGGGGACCACTACTGGGAAAACTGCATGGGGGGGACTACTGCTGGGGGCACTATATAAAGGGCACTGCATAGGGGGGGACTACTACTGGGGGCACCATATAAAGGGCACTGCATAAGGGGATACCGCTACTGGGCACACTGCATTGTGGGGACTGCTACTGGGGGCTCTGCATAGGGGGAACGCTACATGGGGCACTGCATTTGGGGGGCCACTACTGGGGGTACTGAGTAAGGGGAACTAATTGGGGACTGTATAAGAGGGACCACTACTGGGGATACTGTATAAGGGGCACTACTATGGGCCTGCATAAGAGGGACCACAACTGCATACTGGGGGTACTGTATAAGGGGTACTACTGGGGTTAAGGTGCATATGGATAGGAATGTTCAGCGTGAAAATAAAGGGGTGTGTCATGTTAACGCGCCCCATTTTTATGTGACCACGCGCCTTCGGCGGGGGGGCTCCCTTTTCAAATTTGCCCTGGGCTCCAAATACCCTAGTTACACCACTGCCTAGATTATCTACAATGTTACACCGGTTCTGCATGCAGTTTTCTTTGCTCTAGAGTGCAGTTGGTTTTTAGTTTATAATAACGTGTTACCTCCACTGACCTTATTTCTAAATTTTGATTATGTAGAATCAATCTGCATATGTGTAATCTAGTAGCAGAAGGGAAATAGCGGAAGCAGGTAAATGGAAAATATATAGATGTATAATGCTACATGTAGGTGACCATTCTTCTGTACTAGCAACCACATCTGGATTACCCATCAGAAAACCTAACCGCCTTCTCTGGACCAAAAGCAACCTTTAATTATTGACACTATCCGCATGTCCCCAGCACAGGCTTTGTAACCAAGCCAGCCAGTCCGCTTTCAACTTTCCTGACAGCTGCATGATATAAATAAGTGTAAGGTTCTGCTGTAAGAATTTGAATAATATCACAGCGATGGGAAAAATATGTTAATATCTCATGGGGTTACAAATGAAGTATGGACTTGGGGGTTAGATAAAAAAATAATAATTTTAAAATGTATTGTTCATTTAAAAACTGTGGCTTTCAAGCAGCAGAGCTACACTGACCTGAGCAGGAGGATCACGCTGACAAAGGTTCCATAGGTGTCAGATTTGTTCTAGTGATTCTCCCCACCATTAATTATTGCCGATGGCCCACTGCTTAGTGTTCCATGTTCACTTCTGCAGACTGCTTCCAGGCCAGCGTATACCACCTTTGCTGAGTGCCACCGACAATTCATTCAGACCTCAATTTGCAACAGGAAACCCCTATCTTACGAAGGGCTTCTTTGCTATCCGGACTCCCTCTCGCTGGAGACTGGTAACCTGCCAATAAATCACCATCAATCATTTTCTGTTTGATGTGACACTGTGAGCTAATATATGGAGTGTCAGACTATGAGACTGGTTCAGATGTGGCCAGGGGCGCCGAGAGGGGGGGAGGAGAGGGTACAAATTACCCGGCCCGGGTTTGCTGCGGGGGCCCGTATCTGGCACCGCTCCTCCTCCCTCTTGTCACAGCAGCCCAGCACAAGCTGCTGTGTGCTGGGCTGCACTGGGAGACTACTCATGGCTGCTAAAGCAGCAGCCGGAGCAGTCTCCTATGCCTATGGGGGGCGCGGCTCTCGTCGGCCCTGGATGTTGCTGGTATTGCACAAGCACAGGGAAGCGCCCAACTAAGATGCAAATACAGCAGGAGGTGTCTGTAGGAAATAGACACCTCCTGTATGCATCTGCAATTCGAGTGAAGCATCCATAGATGCAGCTTCTGATCGCCATTGTGTGATGGTCGCTGCTTTGGCCAGGCTGCACAAGCCCAAGATTACGTTTGTGAGTCCAGGAAATCTGTGTCCTACGACGCAGTCCCTGGCCTCAACACTCCCAGGAAACGGGAGCGACATGCTACCCTCAAACGGCCACAGCATGTCAATCATGCTGCAGCTTGGGGACACGGTATGCTAACACACATAACCCGTTATGCACATGCAAAAAACTGGTTCTGCACAGACCCACAAACATTGGAGATGTACATAAACCACTTTTATTTTTAATGTGATGGTTTTTAAATTAAATAATTTTTTATCTGACCTGCAAGTCCACAATTCATATGTAACCCCATGAGTTATTAATATATTTTTCCCAGAGATGTGTCTTTTACAATTCTTGTTCCTTAGGAGGATTTGCGCCCCTCCATACAGCTACACCCTGACTATCAATCACATTGCAAATAAAGAGGCCACAGAGTTCACTGTGCTAAAGAAAAGTGTATTGTGCAAAACAGAAGGAAAGTCATAGCTACAGGCACAAGGTGGCAGCAGTTGTTCTTCCCTTAATACACAGCACTGTTATGCAATGATGACAACTAAGTCGAAGTCACTGGAACTCTGCCATAGAAGATCTGGTCACTTTGGATACAACAGTGATCCGGAACAGGATGGTCACAGGAATGTTAGTGAGTGACACAGAGAAACCTGCATGTGAGAGATGTAATTTGGGAAAACAAAGCCAGCAAGCAGAGCTGAAGCACCATTTGCGTTAGTACATACAGATCTGTATGGTCCAATGGAATTGAAGTAAGTGAATACAGATACTTTGTGATATTCATAGATGACTTCACAAGAATGACATGTGTACTTCATCAGAGAGAAATCTGTAGTAGCAAACCAGATCTCATATTATGAGACTTGTAGAGAAGCAATCTGGTCATAGACTCAAGACCCTAGACCCTGAAATCTGATGATGGAGAATACCTAAACAGAGGCGTGTAATTATTCTTAACAAAATGTGGAATAAAGCATCAAATTACCATTGCCTATACTATTGAGCAAAACGGTTTAAGTGAACGTGCAAACCATACAACAGTGGAGAAAGCAAGATGTATGCTGAAGCATGCAAGCTTAGAAAAGCAGTTTTGTGCGAAATCGTTCTCCTACAGTTGCACCTACTAAAGCACAGTCAAAGATAAAACCAATTGTAAAATATCTCAAAACTTTTGGAAGTACTGCCTATGTACACATGCAAAAGGAAAGAAGGCTCAACTGGATTCAAAGTCAGTAGAGTGCATCATGCTTGGCTACTGCTATGAATGTAAAGTCTACAAATTATGGAATCCAAGTACCAGAAAGCTTGTCAAGTCTAGAGATGTCATATTAAAAAAAAAAACAGTGCAAGTTAGAGAAATGCTGGAATTTGACACATAGAGCAAGTATGTGTAAGTGGACATGCCATCAGCTGGAGATGTATCTGAACCTGAGGCTACCAGTGTGGAAGTTCAGCCACAGAAAAGGTGTCCTGCAAGACCAATATTGGCAAGCCACCTAAGAGGTATGATGAATCTGCAAATATTGCATTGGACATTCAGAAGCAAAGCCGAGATCCCATTGGTGTGAGTGGAAGTCCAAGATAGGAAAAAAGACTTTGCAAGATTTAAAAGTCTCACAAGTGAGGAAGATCTCCAGAAGCGTGAGAATGACAGCATTCCTGAGTTGCTAAGTCAAGCGACTGTTGTGTGGTCTGTGCTCTCAGTGAGGGGACTATTTCTTATGTATCTACCAATAAGAGCAGGCCAAAGTAATTTGATATATTGATGTTTTCTTATGTGCCTAACTCTGTTTCCATTTCAGGTTGCTACAGAGAAGCTTTAATTGAATGTTTAGCATGGAGAAGTTTGTGACAAGGGGGGTAAGGGGGTTAAGTGGGTTTTGAAAGTGGAGTGTGCTACTTTGCAGACTCCATGTTCTTCCAGGGAGGCTTCATTTCCTGTTCCAAGTAGGCCACTGACCTAAGTACTGTGCATGTGCATCACCATCTTGTCCCTATTAATGGAAGACAGTAGTCTTCCACTTAGCTCTGGTGAGACCTGTGATTACCTGCATCTGGTGAGCTATATGACATTCTGCTCCGCTCAAGTTCCGCTCCATGTCCAGTGTATATAACAGTGAGTACGGCTGTACACTGTGTAACACCAATAAACCTGGTTAAGTTACTGGGCTTTTCTTAGTTGTAAGACATCAACTGGTGTGTACAGAAACTCTGCTATATCCTCAAGCTTTTACACACATATTTCCAACAGTCACAACAATGTCTATTAAACTATTAGTGGTAAACTTTCCTGGATAAAATACCAACCTACAAATTCTGTTTGTCTATACAGAATCCCACCGTGGAATTCCGTACCATGGGCCTGATTCAGAGCTGAACGCTCTGACCAGAGCGCTCACTCTGAATCAGGGCCGTCCCAGCTAAATTTGGAGCGGCCTCCTGGCCGCTCGCATAGCTGTGGGTGACCATGCACAGCTTATGCGAGCGGCCAAAAAGATGGTCGCGATGGTCAAAGACCATCGCGACCATCGGGCTTGCGATGAGACCCTGCGGTAGGGTCTCGCTTCCGCAAGCTCAGGAGTGATTTTGGCTCTATCAGAGCCAAAATCACTCCCACTGACATCATTACTGATGTCAGTGGGGCCGGACTCAGACGGTAGGCGTTCCCATGGGAACACCTCCGTCTGGCAGTCACGCCCCCGGCATGCCCACCAAAGAGGGTGTGCTGTCAATCAACATCGACAGCACGCCCCCTTTGGTGCGAGACCCGGAGCGACGGAGAGCCCGTCGCTATCCGGGTCTCGCGCATGCGCACGAAGGAGCTCCCTCCGTCGTGCGCATGCCTCGTGGGGCAACATCGACCCGTTTGCGAGCATCCTTTGCTCGCGAACGGGTCTGAATGACCCCCCATGTTCTTTATTGATCAGCGATGTCCTGCTGATCATTATATAATGAACCAGTAACCATCAGTGGTTAAACAGAACTTATATAGACCTGAAGATTGGTTGGAAAATACTGCAGGTGCAGAGATGGAAAGAAGAGACCCTGAAAACTATTGCACATAGGGGCATATTTATCACAATCTGCAATTTCAATGCAGATATGTAAATTCACAATGAGAATTATATTTTCATGCAAATTTACTATTCTACTCCTGCCAGGAGAAGGGCTCTGATAATAGTCCGCCCTGGCATAAAGCTCTAAGCAGTGTGAAAGCGTAAAGCCATCACACTGCTTCCTGGGTCAAGTCCTCAGCGCACACTGAACATGCGCGGCCGGCGCAGGCGTCCCAGGAGGCAGACGGTGAGGAATCTCGCATGATCCCTCTTTGTAAAAATTTGCAATATAGTACCCTCTAGGCTACTTTAGGATAACACTTTGCATTCCAGAGCTTGGTAAATCCGGCAGCACAGCTGCCTCCATAAAAACCTATTGGGGCTGTAGTTGCGTATCAAAATGGAGGGACTGCGGCAGATGTCAGATATCCGCTGCAATCCCTCCATACTACAAATCTGAGGGATCCTTACTATTTGATAGTACCCCCAAAAAATTCTGTTTTCAGCGAATATCCCGCAAATATTTAATAATAAATTAGCCCCATAGGGAGAGACATAATCACAGCACCTGCTTAGAGGATTTATGAAGCATCGTTCCTCTTGTGCATATAAAAGCCACCCAAATATTTGTCTTACTTCAATACCCAAGGGCTTGGTATCGCACAATACCATATGAGTGCCTATAAGGACATTCAAACGGTGAGTATCTGGTGAGAGCAATTTTTTTTTTTCCCCCCAGCAAAAAAGCATATATAAATAACATAAGAGTAATGTTCTGTTCCACTTCCCGAAATAACTCCTGTAATGCCTATATTCACTTCACATAGAAATAGAGGATTCTTTGTAATGTTCTGCTCAAACTGTCCTTAACCGCGAAAGAATGTGTAAGTGCTTATTACAAAAGCCTGGAATGTAGAATGTTTTATTAATTCTGGTAAATGCTGCTTTGTAAAGAAAGCATCATTAATCATAGGAATCCATTCCACTATTTATGCATCAACATAATTATATATGTTTTTGCCATCTGATATTCTGGTACAACAGAATTGTGCTAAAAACAACAACAAACAAAACAAGTTCAATTAAGTTAAAAATTTAGCCCACACCTGAGACCCTCAGAACTAATTTTAACTTCAAATGGCAACCCAAAAAGATCGGCAGGGGTATTCAATATGGAGCGAAAACGCCGTTTCTGCGATGTTTTCGCTCGGATGACGTCATTTTTGCTGGTTTGACTTTTACACCGTATTCAATTTGAAAACTTTTTGCCAGTGCGAAAAGTATATTGCATTCGACCCTGTGGAAAAGTTTCACCAAGGAACGGGTGGCGAAAAAAAGGGCAGAATTGGGGTTTTGGGGTGCAACATTTGGGAAACCACCCTGCAACCTTCATACAGTACCCAAAGGTAAACTGTGTCAAAAAATTTTAAAAAAATACCTCAGAGGACCCCAAAAAAAGCACTTTCATTTTGGGAGCGAAAAAAAAAATTGGGGGGTACAAAGCTAAAAACTAGCGAACTACAATCTAGGGGGGTCCCCAAGTATGCTCCAGGTGTTTTTTTCATTGCAGGTGTTTGCGGCAGGTGGATTTTTCACGTTTTTTAAAACTTCACTTTAGCAACTTTTAAATATGCTCACCCCCATTTTCAAGTACCCCAAATTGGCTGGGGCTACTTATTTTCAGCCAAAAACACTTCTAAATACTATTCTTCACCACCTTCCCAAATCCCCAAAATAGCAGCTATTGAGCCCGTTTAAAGACCCCAAAAACCTTCAGCAGGGCTAATTGGGGGTATCCAGAGTGAACCCCCATGTCAGAGCATCTTTTTGGGGTGTTAGGGTAATTTCCCCTAAAATCAGCGAAGTTTTCGCTGATTTCACATTCGCCGGGTGCCGTTTTCGACGATTTCATATAGAATACAGGTACAATCGGGGGCGCGCACGATACTTTTTCGACAGCAAAAGCTCCGATGTGCAGCGAAAACTTTGACCCGCATAGACGGCGAGGTTTACGTTTCATATTGAATATCCCTGCAAGTATTTTGGGGGATTTATCTGACTTCCCGCTATGATTCTCTCTTTCATGAAAATTTCCCACCTCTGTTCTCCGGAATGCAGACCAAATTTACAACCTGGAATCGACTTATTATTTCGTGGCTGGGTAAGATCATAGCCATCAAGATGAATATTATACCAAAATGGCGTTATCTCTTTCAGACCTTATAGATGTTCCCGCTTCATTGCTCAGTAATAATCAAAAAGCCCTTGTCAGTTTTATCTGGAACCACAGGCCCCCACGAATTGCAGCTAAAACCCTTGGGAGGTCAGTTCCAGGAGGTGGTGGATGGTCTTCCTGACATTAAGCTCTATTTCTTGGCTTGACATTGAATCGGCCTATGATAATCTTCCAGATTTGACCCCCCTTATGGAGTCTAGCCTCCTCATACCAATCCCATGCATCCAAACTACTCCCCACTATCAAATTTAATACCAAACTTTGGAACATATTAATAAATAGTGGGTGATAGAGTGCGCAATGACACTAGAATGCTCCTATTAAGGTGTAAAAAAGAGTATACACCCAATTAATACTCAGAAATAGTAAAACACAGAAAAAGATAATTATACCAGTGTAACAGCGCTCCCTAGTGGACACATTCACATAAAAAAACAACAATAGTACATGCTTTATCTGTTTGAATCAACAATACAATAACAGTATTTTTGCAGATCCAGACATGAGTTGGGGATTTAGTTGGAATCTTAAAATATCCCTCCCGAATCTGAAAGAAAGTGTCTCCACCTTCCTTTATGAAACATAGAAGGTACAAGGGCGTATCTATAATGGGTGCAGGGTGTGCGGGGAACACGGGCCCCTGGGTCCAGGGGGGCCCTGCACCGCACACCCTGCACCCATAATATTACTTACCTCTCTGGAGTCCCACGTCTGGCGCTGTAAAACGACTGGAAACATCGTTTGCGCATGAGCAGTACAGGGAAAATGGCCGCCGCGGCCACCTTCCCGGTGACCTGTGCATACATTATAGACTCTGGGCACACTCTAGTGCCCAGAGTCTATAACTCCGGCGCTGGCCGCGCACAGCTCAGTGCGCTGCCAGGCGGAGAGGAGGGGGCCCGTGTTGGAGACTGCACACGGGCCCCCTCCTCTCTAGAAACGCCCCTGAGAAGGTATAAAGCGTATCAGTAAAACCCATCAGTGGCACACAGCAACGGTCCGTGATTTTTAGTAGCCAAGTTGTTTAGTACACCGGTGTTCCGGATAATGCTGTCTTTTAGGGCATACAGCGATCATGTCCCTCTGGTCACCTTGGGTTCACCTCTATAGTACCTCCATAAGAGCCACAGCTGTGTCTAGGTGGTTGCCGCTGACCCCAGTAGGGTAGAATCAGCCTAAGCCATGTATTGGAAGGGAGAGCACCTCAAGCTGCAAAGACTGATTTCACAGCAAAAAAACACTCTAAAATGGATGCTGCAGTAATTCTAAAATGGCCCTGAAACCCCACCCCAAACACAATTCCATAGGCTGAAAAAAAAACCCACCCCACATTATCTCACTAAAACAACCCATAATTGTCCGGAGGCAGACCAACAGACTCAGGGGTTTAATTAACTACTTGCATATAAAATGCATTCCTTCTCTCTTATCACCGTTCACTTATCTTCTAACAAAGCTTAGTAAATAGACCCCTTAAGGTGGGTACACACTATAGCGATATATTTGCAGATCGAGTGATCTGCAGATGATGGCCGTTCTTATACACTGACCGGTCATCATCTGCATGCTGCAGCGGGTCTGGCTGGCCTGGGGGCGGTTAGGCAGTGTGGCCTAATCGCGGAATGCATGGCCATGCCCCCTTCGGGGAAAAAAATCTTTTGCGGTGCTGGGGAGGGGTGTGCTGTGTGACCCTCAGCCCGGCGCACAGCCAATTGGGGGCTTGATCAACGTGATCACCCCCCCTTTGGCATAGGAGACTGCTTTAGCAGCATCAGACAGTCTCCCAGTGCAGTCCAGCACACAGCAGCGTGTGCTGGGCCGCTGTGACCTAGGAAGGAGGGGAAGCGGTGCCGGACCCGGGTAATTAGTACCCACTCTCCCCCACTCTCTGTGAACATTGTTCACAGACATATCGTCTGTACACACTGGACGACGGGGGCACGATATATTGGACGATCAATTGATCGTCCAATATATCGGCCAGTGTGTATCCAGCATTAGTCTTTAGAGACAGATTCCAGTGCTTGGTGGACTTCTCAATATTTTGTTATTGGCTAATTAAGGTGTGGTGACCCTGGGGTTGGACACTTGCGACTGGACTGGGAGCACAGATTATACCACTATTTGTCTCTACAGACTATGTTAAATGAATTAATATAAATTAGAAAGGAATAAAAGGTGGTGCTTTTCAACAGATAAGAATAAGGTGTAGATGAATTACAATGCATGAAGTGTAATAATATATATCAATAAATCGATCATTCATAAAACAATGTTGATACAAGAATGTATAACACTAACCTGGGGCTAAAAATTATCACTCATGTAAAAACAAATTAAAGTTTCCTAGCAGAAATCTCTGCACATAATATGTAGCATACAAGCAATCTTATACTGCATTAGTGTATAAATTATTGAAGGCTTTCAAAGTTCATATTATTACCCAATATTAGAAAGAATAAGTCCCTCTTTAGCAAGTTTCATTGCGATGAGTGCAGTCTCCAAATAATCTTCCATCAGCCGACAATCAATTGAACAACATACAGTATTTGCAATAATAGTCTGGACACTCCAGAGTATTATGATGGAGCAGGCAAGCAAGTGGTGGAAAACAATCTGACGCATTTCATTGTTGGTCTACATTTTCTTCAGAGCTTATTGGGCTTATAGAGCCCAAAGATAATACAATGGTTAAAAAAAAAAATTTTGTTATTAAATATTTAAGTTGTAAGCTCTTTTCTGACAGTTTAATATGTAGACTTCGCATGGATTACTGCATAAGCTGCCTGGAAGTGAGAGCTTGGAATAATGTTTCTAATTAAAGTATACTTATGAATTTTTTCCTATGGGCATAATCAAAACCTTCTTTATTTACGAAAGATTATATTGAATTTGTGCAGCAACAACTGTTCAAAGAAAGAAATAAAGTCATATAATTACATTTCATAGTGTATTAAATACTGGGACTGTTATAGTTAAAATTATACAGTTAGAATTAATAGTTACCTTATGACAATGGTGATGCTTCTAGAGTAGAGCTGATGTTTACATTTTATTATTATTGTTATTAGAATTATTAATGCCTCTGTAACGTTGCACAATGCTATGAAAATGGGAGTAAATGTTTGCAGGAATTAGGTGAAATTGCACAAAACATTTCTTTGTAGTTTTAAGCAGATGAAAAAAAGTGTTTAGTAAGTTGGCTCCAATGCAGTGGGTGCCAACGTACATAAAAAATGCCATGTTATGTTGTATTAACAGTACCCACTCATATAGTTCTCATTAAAGATACACATTAAAGATAGCCAAATCTGAGAGCTGCCCAATGTGTAAGAGCTTGGCACTACTTTCATTGTTTATGGTGGAATTTATTAGAGGCTGCAGATAATTCAGGGTGTAATGTGGTAATTCCTTACATGTTGGGCATTGCTTGCAGCAAAGCAATGTATCCAAGGCAAGGTCATGATCAAGGATATCATATGGATATTATTAATTTGCCTATTCCTGGCTGTCTGACAGCAATCCCCTTTCCCATTCTTCAAATGGTGTGGTGAGTTGGTCCTATCAGATAAGCAAAGAAATGAACACCAAACCAATGGAATACATTGATAGAATGATATATGGGGGGTGGCATAAGTGCAGTAAGGAAGACTACAGTATCTGCAGCACTAAATAGATACTTCTGATTGGTTTACTTGTAGAAGTGTACCTGGCAGGTTCTCATTAAACTTATCTCGGGAAGTATAGTGAAATCTTACTTTTGCACATGGGAGCAAAACTAGGTGCACTTATGTGTCTTATCCATACTCACCAAGGAATACCCCTGAAACACCCAATCAGACGGTAGAAACGTTTGCAACCCCCAGATGCCTCCATCCTAGAATGTAGGTTTTTGTGCAAATTTAGACAATTGACGTCAAATACAGCATTTGCATTGCAGGAGTGGAGTTTTGATGACGGTTTACATCAGAGCCGTAACTAGACTTTTTGATGCCCTGTGCCAGAAAGAGCATTGGCATCCCCAAGTATTTTTCAAGTGGAGACATAAGACATGAGCCCGAAAAAAGGGGCCAGGTCTCATCTCATGAGGAAGGGCCATAACAAATCTGATTTGTCCTGTATGATGATAAAGGGGTACCGATCCTGTTTTACCACTGTTATCCAGGTGTGAATCCAATGGCTGCATTGATGATACACAATAATTATACAGTATAACTCACCAGCTGTAGATGTAGGAGGGCGCTGGTGAAGCTGCATCTGCAGCAGGATTTGTCCGTCAGAACAGCCGTGTAGAAAGCTGCAGCCGGCAGTGTAGATCACCCACTGAAGGTATAGAAAAAGTGCTGCTTTAGTGTATATGCAGCAAATATCAGCGGCGTGGAGATCCGTGTATGTATCCTGTGCCAGCAGCTGAACTCACTGGTAAGGGCACTTGAGGTGTGCTGGTAACACCTGGGTCTGGAATCGGTGGCTGTGTTCAGGTCTGCCATCAGAAATTATGGGGCAGATAGCTCCATGTGTAAGGCGTCTGACTGCCATGTGAGAAGTGGTAGGTTTGAGTCCCAGGTATAACAGTATTTTGAAATGTGTGTGTTAAATAAAAGAGGATGTGACTGAAGGTGCTTGGGAGCTGCCAGATGGAGGGGGAGTCAGCCAGGAGATGCCGAAGAGGAAGCTAAAAAGTGCGAATGATTCTAAACAGAAAACTGACCCCCTGCCTTGCAGTGTTACGGCCCTGGTTCACAACGAATGTCTCAAACACAATCTACATGCATTTGCCATAAGTTTACCAGTTTGTCTAAAAGCTCCCTACTGATATTAAAAATGTCATCACAAATAACTATGTTGTAAAAACTCAAACCAATATATTTGTAGATATTTTCCTCCAACCCAGTTATCGTCATTAGACCTCACTGCTTCATTAGCCACGTTGTGTCATTTTATTGTGAATGGCAGGCTCTGTTCTGTTTCTAACCTAATCAAAGCTTTCAGGGAAATCAGTACAGTTCCAAATTATAGCTGCAGGACATGCAAGTAATTAAAAAACCATCATTTTCCGTCAGTGTAATCCCAGTGACGAGCATGTATCGTTGTACTTTGTAATTAAGGTTTTGCTCATAATACAGCCTAGAGTTTACTTGCCTACTGGTAAAACTTTAATTGTTTTTAGACGAAAGAAAGGAAACCCCGATCAGGTTTGCTTTTTTTTCTTTCAAGGTGCTTATTATTCACTTTTTTGATTTATGCGGATTTGTGAAAGTTTTGATTATTAATGTTTTATACCAGCATGCCCCCATTTCAGCAGAGAGACATTTGCCTGGCTCAGTTTTACTCACTTATTCTTTGAGCGAATTAACCTGACAGAAATAATTTAAGTTTTTCAAAAATATTGTTACCCATTGTTTAATCAATTATTGAAACATTTCCGCATAGCTTTTTAACTGACAATTTTTATTTTCTAAAAACCACTCAGAAATTTTAGTGAAGTAGGTGAAGAACATGTGTTTCACCCTAACCAAAATGATTTAATTTAAAAAAAAAAAAAAAAAGTTTTTTTTTTTTTTTTTTTTTTTTAATATTTGCAAATATATATATTTTTTCCTTCTGTCAAACAGCGGAACATCGCAACTTTCCTTTTTGCAGCGGCTTCAGACAACAGGCAGTGGCAAACCGGAGCATGAAAGGCCCAAAGGGGCATGCAATAATAGAGGCCCAGTCACGGGAGGGGGTGTGTGTGTATGTGTATATATATATATATATATATATATATGTGTATATGTGTGTGTGTGTGTGTATATATATATATATATATATATATATATATATATTCATGATAATTAGGGGTGAGCGGGTTCGGATTTCTGAAATCCGAACCCCCCCGAGCCCCCCCGATCCGAGTCCGATCCGAATCAGGCTCGACTTTTCCCGCCTGACTCGGATCTGAAATCGAGGCAAAACGTCATCATCCCGCCTTCCGAGTCTCGCGGGTTTTGGATCCTATATAAGGTACCCACGTCGGCGCCATTTTCTCACTCGGCTGTGGACAGTGAAGAGGGAGGGTGGGAGTTAGGGCTGTGTAGTGTAGTGTAGTGTAGTGTAGTGTAGTGCTGCTGTTGTCCACTACTTCAAAGTCCATAGGGGCTGGCTGTGTTGTGCTGTGCTGCTGTTGTTAATAGGGGCTGTGTCCACTACTTCAAAGTCCATAGGGGCTGGCTGGACTGTGTTGTGCAGTCAGTTCTCCATAGGGGCTGTGTCCACTCCAAAGTCCTGTGCAGTGTCCCAGTCCTAAAGAGGTGCTGTAGTGTTGTCCAGGGGGTGCTCTGTCCATCAGGGGTGCTCCCCCCAAGTGCTAAAAAAATAATATATTTTCTGTGTTTGTGAATTGTGTGTGCAGTAGCCGCACGGGCATCAACAAAGTAGTGCCAAGCGTGCGCCTGTGTCATAAGTAAAGGGCCGGCTGGCTTGACCGTTAAAGGGTGCTGTAACCCCCAAAGTACACTCCAGTCCAAACCAAAAAAAAATTTATTTTCTGTGTTTGTGAATTGTGTGTGCAGTAGCCGCACGGGCATCAACAAAGTAGTGCCAAGCGTGCGCCTGTGTCATAAGTAAAGGGCCGGCTGGCTTGACCGTTAAAGGGTGCTGTAACCCCCAAAGTACACTCCAGTCCAAACCAAAAAAAAATTTATTTTCTGTGTTTGTGAATTGTGTGCGCAGTAGCCGCACGTGCATCAACAAAGTAGTGCCAAGCGTGCGCCTGTGTCATAAGTAAAGGGCCGGCTGGCTTGACCGTTAAAGGGTGCTGTAACCCCCAAAGTACACTCCAGTCCAAACCAAAAAAAAATTTATTTTCTGTGTTTGTGAATTGTGCGCGCAGTAGCCGCACGTGCATCAACAAAGTAGTGCCAAGCGTGCGCCTGTATCATAAGTAAAGGGCCGGCTGGCTTGACCGTTAAAGGGTGCTGTAACCCCCGAAAGTACACTCCAGTCCAAACCAAAAAAAAAATTATTTTCTGTGTTTGTGAATTGTGTGCGCAGTAGCCGCACGTGCATCAACAAAGTAGTGCCAAGCGTGCGCCTGTGTCATAAGTAAAGGGCCGGCTGGCTTGACCGTTAAAGGGTGCTGTAACCCCCAAAGTACACTCCTGTCCAAACCGAAAAAAAATTATTTTCTGTGTTTGTGAATTGTGTGCGCAGTAGCCGCACGTGCATCAACAAAGTAGTGCCAAGTGTGCGCCTGTGTCATAAGTAAAGGGCCGGCTGGCTTGACCGTTAAAGGGTGCTGTAACCCCTGAAAGTACACTCCAGTCCAAACCAAAAAAAAAATAATTTTCTGTGTTTGTGAATTGTGTGCGCAGTAGCCGCACG
This sequence comes from Taudactylus pleione, assembly GCA_031769625.1. Lineage (NCBI taxonomy): Eukaryota > Metazoa > Chordata > Amphibia > Anura > Myobatrachidae > Taudactylus > Taudactylus pleione. Next base: position 8,574,219 of record JAUIMM010000042.1, on the reverse strand, counting down.
TGCATCAACAAAGTAGTGCCAAGCGTGCGCCTGTGTCATAAGTAAAGGGCCGGCTGGCTTGACCGTTAAAGGGTGCTGTAACCCCCAAAGTACACTCCTGTCCAAACCGAAAAAAAATTATTTTCTGTGTTTGTGAATTGTGTGCGCAGTAGCCGCACGTGCATCAACAAAGTAGTGCCAAGTGTGCGCCTGTGTCATAAGTAAAGGGCCGGCTGGCTTGACCGTTAAAGGGTGCTGTAACCCCCGAAAGTACACTCCAGTCCAAACCAAAAAAAAAATTATTTTCTGTGTTTGTGAATTGTGTGCGCAGTAGCCGCACGTGCATCAACAAAGTAGTGCCAAGCGTGCGCCTGTGTCATAAGTAAAGGGCCGGCTGGCTTGACCGTTAAAGGGTTCTGTAACCCCCAAAGTACACTCCAAACCAAAAAAATATATATTTTCTGTGTTTGTGACTTGTGTGCACTGTGGCTGCACGTGCATCAACAAAGGAGCAGCGCCAAGCGTGCGCCTGTGTCCCATAAGTAAAGAGCCGGCTGGCTCATTTCTTAAAGGGTGGTGTAACCCACAAAGTGCACTACTCTCCAGCAAAAATAAAAAAATATTTTCTGTGTTTGTGTGCGCTTTAGCCGCACGTATATATATCAATATAACATAAATGTTGGACCAAACTTTCTCTGATAAAAATAAAATAGGGAAAGATCAAGAACCACTTCCTACTAGTGCTGTTGCTGCTGCTGGGAGTTGTTCATCATCCCAGAGAGGAAGTAGGAACATCACTACTTTTACTAAACAATTGACCCTCCAACAGTCCCTAGCGATGAGGATGAAGTACGACAGCAGTCATCCTGAAGCAAAACGTATAACTGAGGCCTTGACTGCTATGTTGGTGTTAGACGTGCGTTCGGTATCCAACATTAGTGCAGTGGGATTTAGACAATTGATGGAGGTAGTGTGTCCTCGGTTCCAAATCCCGTCTAGATTCCACCTGCATCCTCAAAGCAGCAGCGACAAGCGTGCGTCTGTCTGTTAAAGGGTGGTGACACCCTCAAAGTGTGCTACACAAACAATTAAAATATTGTTCTTTTTTTTTCTGTCTTTGTGAAATGTGTGGGCTGTAGCCGCACCTGCATCCTTAAAGCAGCAGCGACAAGCGTGCGTCTGTCTGTTAAAGGGTGGTGACACTCTCAAAGTGTGCTACACAAACAATTAAAATATTGTTCTTTTTTTTCTGTCTTTGTGAATTGTGTGGGCTGTAGCCGCACTTGCATCCTCAAAGCAGCAGCGACAAGCGTGCGTCTGTCTGTTAAAGGGTGTTGTAACTCTCAAAGTGCTCCAAAAAATCAAAAAAATTTTTTTTATGTGTTTGTGACTTGTGTGCGATGTAGCCACACTTGCATCCTCAAAGCAGCAGCGACAAGCGTGCGTCTGTCTGTTAAAGGGTGGTGACACCCTCAAAGTGTGCTACACAAACAATAAAAATATTCTTCTTCTTTTTTCTGTCTTTGTGAATTGTGTGGGCTGTAGCCGCACCTGCATCCTTAAAGCAGCAGCGACAAGCGTGCGTCTGTCTGTTAAAGGGTGGTGTAACTCACGAAGTGCTCCAAAAAATAAAAAACTATTTTTTTAATGTGTTTGTGACATGTGTGCGATGTAGCCGCACTTGCATCCTCAAAGCAGCAGCGACAAGCGTGCGTCTGTCTGTTAAAGGGTGGTGACACCCTCAAAGTGTGCTACACAAACAATAAAAATATTCTTCTTTTTTCTGTCTTTGTGAATTGTGTGGGCTGTAGCCGCACCTGCATCCTTAAAGCAGCAGCGACAAGCGTGCGTCTGTCTGTTAAAGGGTGGTGACACCCTCAAAGTGTTCTACACAAACAATTAAAATATTGTTCTTTTTTTTCGGTCTTTGTGAAATGTGTGGGCTGTAGCCGCACCTGCATCCTTAAAGCAGCAGCGACAAGCGTGCGTCTGTCTGTTAAAGGGTGGTGTAACTCTCAAAGTGCTCCAAAAAATAAAAAACTATTTTTTTATGTGTTTGTGACTTGTGTGCGATGTAGCCGCACTTGCATCCTCAAAGCAGCAGCGACAAGCGTGCGTCTGTCTGTTAAAGGGTGGTGACACCCTCAAAGTGTGCTACACAAACAATAAAAATATTCTTCTTTTTTCTGTCTTTGTGAATTGTGTGGGCTGTAGCCGCACCTGCATCCTTAAAGCAGCAGCGACAAGCGTGCGTCTGTCTGTTAAAGGGTGGTGACACCCTCAAAGTGTGCTACACAAACAATTAAAATATTGTTCTTTTTTTTTCGGTCTTTGTGAAATGTGTGGGCTGTAGCCGCACCTGCATCCTTAAAGCAGCAGCGACAAGCGTGCGTCTGTCTGTTAAAGGGTGGTGACACCCTCAAAGTGTGCTACACAAAGAATAAAAATATTCTTCTTCTTTTTTCTGTCTTTGTGAATTGTGTGGGCTGTAGCCGCACTTGCATCCTCAAAGCAGCAGCGACAAGCGTGCGTCTGTCTGTTAGAGGGTGGTGTAACCCTCAAAGTGTGCTCCACAAACAATAAAAATATTCTTTTTTTTTTTTCTGTCTTTGTGAATTGTGTGGGCTGTAGCCGCACTTGAATCCTCAAAGCAGCAGCGACAAGCGTGCGTCTGTCTGTTAAAGGATTACATCGGTGACAGCATCCAAGTAGGCATGTCAGACAGTCCGTACCTGTACTGGCAGGAAAAAGAAGCAATTTGGAGGTCCCTGTACAAACTGGCTCTATTTTACCTGAGTTGCCCCCCCTCCAGTGTGTACTCCAAAAGAGTGTTTAGTGCAGCCGGGAACCTTGTTAGCGAAAGGCGTAGGAGGTTGCTTCCACAAAATGTGGAGAAGATGATGTTCATAAAATGAATGATCAACTCTTCCAGGGAGACCAGCCTCCAGAACGTACAGAGGGACCTGTGGTTCCAGCAGGGACGAATTAATACTCTGTGAGGATGAGGATGTACATAACACTGAAGAGGGTGAGGAATCTGTGGATGAGGAGGATGAGGACGACTTCTTCCCTCCGTAGAGCCAGTTTGTGCAGGGACAGATTAATTGCCAGCTTGTTTTGTGGGGGCCCAAACGAACCAATCATTTCAGCCACAGTTGTGTGGCAGACCCTGGCACTGAAATGATTGGTTTGTTAAAGTGTGCATGTCCTGTTTATACAACATAAGGGTGGGTGGGAGGGCCCAAGGACAATTCCATCTTGCACCTCTTTTTTTTCTTTGCATTATGTACAGTTTGGGGCCTAGTTTTTCAATGCCATCCTGTCTGCCACTGCAGTTTCACGCCTAGATGGGTCACGTGTTTGTGCCGCCCACTCGTGTCGCTTAGCATAGTCATCCAGCTACCTCGGTGCAACCTTTTGGACATAAAAACACTATTGTGAGGTGTGAGGTATTCAGAATAGACTGGAAATGAGTGGAAATTAAGGTTATTGAGGTTAATAATAGCATAGGAGCAGAAAAACCTACAAATTCTGTGATTTTAGCTGTTTTTATGCTTTTTTTCAAAAAAATACAGATCCAAAACACAAAACCCAGAACCCAAAACACGGAAGGGTGGTTTTGGCAAAACCAATCCAGATCCAAAACACGAAGAAAGATCCAGATCCAAAACCAAAACACAAAACACGAAAAGTGGCCGGTGCACACCCCTAATGATAATATAGCCCGGCACTCTGAACGTAATAAGTGCTTTTTCAAAATACACTTAGCTGTGGTGCCTTCCTTGAGTCCATACTCTAAATCCACATATCCAGACAAAGCGAGGTGGTACTCGACAGCTATTAACAGTAAAATCGTCCTTTATTGAACCGACATGTTTTGGGGATATTCCCCGTCCTCAGGGTCAAATGTGTGTGTGTGTATATATTAGGGATGTGCGCCGGACCATTTTTGCCGGATTTGGATTTGGATTTGGTTCTAATTCGTCGTCCGGCTTTGGATTTGGATTTGGATTTGCCAAACTGCGGTGACTGGCTTTGGATTTGGATTTGGATTTGGATTTGGATTTTTTTACAAAAATTTACAAAAAAAGCTAAAATCACATAAATTGGTCTTTTTTTTCTTCCTAGAGTATTATTAACCTCAATAACATTAATTTCCAGTCAATTTAGACCATATCACAGCTTATAATATTGTTTTCAACATTATTGGCCAAAGGTTGCAGTGAGCTGACTGGTTACTAAGCGACAAAGCAGCGGCACAACGACACCACAGTATAAAGCACATCTATGACACATTGCCACACAGCAGTGGCAGAAATGAAAAGTAGTGCACACACCCAGTGGGGTACGGCCAGCAGAGTCACAGTACTTGTTTACAAAGTGGGCTACGGCCCTAGGAGTCACAGTGCACAATCTTATTAGCATTACACCGCACATAGGGCCTGATTCACATTACACCATAAAGTAGTGTCTCTTATTTATGTTACGACACACAGTAGTGCCCCTTTTACACAATGCCCACAGTAGTGACCCTTTTACACAATGCCCACAGTAGCGGTGTCCCTTACACAATGTCCCCCAGCAGTGGTGCCCCCTATGCAGTCCCCTTAGTAGTAGGGTCCACTATGCAGTGCCCCCAGTAGAATGCCCCCCAGTAGTATGCCCCCCATTAGCAGGCCCCCCCCAGTAGTATGCCCCCCATTAGCAGCCCCCCCCAGTAGTATGCCCCCCATTAGCATGCCACCCAGTAGTATGCCCCCCCAGTAGTATGGCTCCCCCAGTAGTAGGCTGCCCCAGTAGCAGGCCCCCCCAGTAGTAGGCTGCCCCAGTAGTAGCCCCCCTGTAGTATGGGCCCCCCCTGTAGTATGGCCCCCCCTGTAGTAGGCTGCCCCAGTAGCAGCCCCCCCAGTAGTAGTAAGCCCCCCCAGTAGCAGGCCCCTCAGTAGTATGGCCCCCCCAGTAGCAGACCCCCCCAGTAGTATAGCCCCCCCCAGTAGCAGGCCCCTCTGTAGTATAGCCCCCCCAGTAGTATAGCCCCGCCTAGTAGCAGACCCCCCCAGTAGTGCAGACCCCCCCAGTAGTATAGCCCCCCCCCAGTAGCAGGCCCCTCTGTAGTATGGCCCCCCAATAGTGCAGATCCCCCCCAGTAGTATGGCCCCCCCAGTAGCAGACCCCCCCCAGTAGTATAGCCCCCCCCAGTAGCAGGCCCCTCTGTAGTATGGCCCCCCCAGTAGTATTGCCCCCCCCAGTAGCAGACCCCCCCCAGTAGTGCAGACCCCCCCCAGTAGTATAGCCCCCCCAGTAGCAGGCCCCTCTGTAGTATGGCCCCCCCAGTAGTATAGCCCCCCCCAGTAGCAGACCCCCCCAGTAGTGCAGACCCCCCCCCCCAGTAGCGCCCCCGGACCTTTGACAAGTAAAATAATAAAAAAAATAAAACTTACCTGTATCCCCGCTCCCGCGCCGTCCGCTCTGTCACACGCTGAGGAGGGAGACGGAAGACGGAGCTCATGTGTGAGCTCCAGCCGGCTCCCTCCGTGCAGCAGCCAATGAGAGTCTGTGTGACTCTCATTGGCTGCTGTAACAAACACACAGCTGCCGCTGGCGGCTGTGTGTCTGTGTCTGTGTAGGGCAGAGCGCTATCACTGCGCTCTGCCCTACACGCGAGGAGACCTGATGTCGGATTCTCTAGTGAGAATCCGACATCAGGCGGCCGCCGTTCGGCCCCGAACGGGGATCCGAGTCAGGCGGTGAACACCCGAACAGGGTTCGGGTGGACTCGGATCCCCAATGTTCGGAGCGGTTCGGATTCCACAGAATCCGAACCGCTCATCTCTAGTATATATATATATATATATATATATATAAATTTACTGAAAGGATTAAAAACACTCACATAAGCAACGTGTGATACATTGCAATATCACAAATCAAGCATGAGGAAGCGGGTGAAACCCAATCGCATCAGCACACCGGCATCTTAGATGTTATTCCGCATTCCTCTCTGAACCCGTGATGTCACCGCGATAACGTCCTAGTCAAGCCATGCCCAGATGCGTTTCATCCAATCGAATTTCCTCAGTGGGGTGTGGCCTTCAATCAATCTCTCTGTGTTTATATACCAGCATATCTGGTCATCTGATTCCAGTGGACTCTACAATACACACTTTATTGTCATCAACAACAAAACATATTGGATTGTCAACGAAATGTCAATTACAAACACTTCAGCATATAAAACAAACCAGTAAAACATTTCCATAATACTCAGGTCAGTGCATTTTGACAGTTCAATAGACGAACAGCTACTGGAAAAAGCTATTATATGACCTCTTTGTATGTGTGCGCACACTCCTAAAAGCGTACATTTGATGGTAATCTTTCGAAAACCATATAGTTGGGATGACTAGGATAGCTAAGATGCTTCTAGTCCACTTTAATACTCTACTCTCATAGAGAACTTGAATTTGGGGCAGTTTTACACCTATTATTTTGCTTGTAGTCTTGACCACCGGCTCAAGAGCACCCCGATCTGCAGCAGACCAATCACTACTTCAAGTTTGAACAAACTAAACATAGGGAGACACTCCACCAGGATGTAGTTTATAATAGCACCAGTCTGGACTTTAACAAAATGGAGGCTATATTAGTGTATGGAGATCCACAACAAAATGGTGTCCGTAGATTGCGGACACTTGTATTTCCAAACATTCTATGAGTATCTCCCTAAGTTTTCCTGGAGATTTCCTAGCCTCTTCCTCTAAACTGCGGTGGCTGGCTGCGTGACCCAATGGGTCACCTTAGCCTGCCAATGTTAGGCAGTTTATACAATTCTGCATTGGACAACGCAGCTCGTATAAGTAATGCACAGGAGGCGTGATGCCTCCTGCTGCATTACCATATCTACAAGGATCACAAATACAAAGCTGCCTGCGTGCAGCTTTGCAATTGCGATCCTTGCTGAATCAGACCCCATGTCTGTTCTCGTCATGCTGGGGGCTTGGCCAGAGCTTCGGGAGCTGTGGGGCAGCCCCCATCACAATGCGGATGACGGGCACATGCACGACTGTGGCATGCAGGTGGTACAATGTCCAAAAAGTCAGACTGTCCTGCTGAAATGGGGACAGTTAAAAGGTATGTAATAAATATATATATATATATATATATATTATTCATATACACAAACACACACATATATATACACACACACAAATACACAAATAAAAAGATTTAATTTACTATTTGAATTAGAAGGCAGAGCTGGGCTGGGCTGGGCTGTGATCTGCAGGGCTGGGATGGTCTGGCAGGCAGGGGCCAGGGAGGCTCTTCACTGGCTACCATGGTGGTCTTCACGCCGGGGACTTCAAAGTCCGGACCACGCCTTGGCAAAGCAGGAACTCCCGAAAGGGGACGTGGCCATGACCAACTAAGCCATGCCCCCTTGTGTGCTGACCTTGTGACATCAGTGTTCTTATGAGTCAGTCTGACTCACAGCATCTGGCTAGCCAGTAACTGCGGGCCCCTTCACCCCGTCAAATTTGTCACCCGCTGCACACGCACCCCTAGCCTCCCCCTAGTTGCGGCTATATATATGTATATACATATATATATGTATATATATCTGTCCTTGGTCTGGATCTCCCAACAACAATGTTTAACTGCTGCCGGTGCCCTCACAGAAAGTAAGTATAGTGCAAAGGTGTGGCACTCATGGCATCTTAGAATAAAAACTCAGAGATAGGCTAGTGCAGATAGGTAGTGGTGAGTATGGAGGGGTCAGGGAGGTAGTGCAGATAGGTAGTGGTGAGTATGGAGGGATCAGGGAGGTAGTCAGATAGGTAGTGGTGTGTATGGAGGGGTCAGGGAGGTAGTGCAGATAGGTAGTGGTGAGTATGGAGGGATCAGAGAGGTAATGCAGATAGGGAGTGGTGAGTATGGAGGGGTCAGGGAGGTAGTGCAGATAGGTAGTGGTGAGTATGGAGGGGTCAGCGAGGTAGTGCAGATAGGTAGTGGTGAGTATGGGGGGGTCAGGGAGGTAGTGCAAAGAGGTAGTGGAGAGTATGGAGGGGTCAGGGGGTAGTGCAGATAGGTAGTGGTGAGTATGGAGGGGTCAGGGAGGTAGTGCAGAGAGGTAGTGGTGAGTATGGAGGGGTGAGGGGGGTAGGGCAGATAGGAAGTGGTGAGTATGGAGGGGTCAGGGAGGTAGTGCAGATAGGTAGTGGTGAGTATGCAGGGGTCAGCGAGGTAGTGCAGATAGGTAGTGGAGAGTATGGGGGGGTCAGGGAGGTAGTGCAGATAGGTAGTGGTGAGTATGGAGGGATCAGGATGGTAGTACAGATAGGTAGTGGTGAGTATGGAGGGGTCGGGAGGTAGTGCAGAGAGGTAGTGGTGAGTATGGAGGGGTCAGGGGGGTAGGGCAGATAGGAAGTGGTGAGTATGGAGGGGTCAGTGAGGTAGTGCAGATAGGTAGTGGTGAGTATGGAGGGGTCAGCGAGGTAGTGCAGATAGGTAGTGGTGAGTAAGGGGGGGTCAGGGAGGTAGTGCAAAGAGGTAGTGGAGAGTATGGAGGGGTCAGGGGGTAGTGCAGATAGGTAGTGGTGAGTATGGAGGGGTCAGGGAGGTAGTGGTGAGTATGGAGGGGTGAGGGGGGTAGGGCAGATAGGAAGTGGTGAGTATGGAGGGGTCAGGGAGGTAGTGCAGATAGGTAGTGGTGAGTATGGAGGGGTCAGCGAGGTATTGCAGATAGGTAGTGGAGAGTATGGGGGGGTCAGGGAGGTAGTGCAGAGAGGTAGTGGTGAGTATGGAGGGGTCAGGGGGTAGTGCAGATAGGTAGTGGTGAGTACTGAGGGGTCAGGGAGGTAGTGCAGATAGGAAGTGGTGAGTATGGAGGGGTCAGGGAGGTAGTGCAGATAGGAAGTGGTGAGTATGGAGGGATCAGGGAGGTAGTGCAGATAGGTAGTGGTGAGTATGGAGGGGTCAGGGGGTAGTGCAGATAGGTAGTGGTGAATATGGAGGGGTCAGGGGGTAGTGCAGGTAGGTAGTGGTGAATATGGAGTGGTCAGGGGGTAGTGCAGATAAGTAGTGGTGAGTATGGAGGGATCAGGGAGGTAGTGCAGATAGGTAGTGGTGAGTATGGAGGGGCCAGGGGGTAGTGCAGATAGGTAGTGGTGAGTATGGAGGGGTCAGGGGGTAGTGCAGATCAGTAGTGGTGAGTATGGAAGGGTCAGGGAGGTAGTGCAGATAGGTAGTGGTGAGTATGGAGGGGTCAGAGGGTAGTGTAGATAGGTAGTCGTGAGTATGGAGGGGTCAGGGGGTAGTGCAGATAGGTAGTGGTGAGTATGGAGGGGTCAGGGAGGTAGTGGTGAGTATGGAGGGGTCAGGGAGGTAGTGCAGATAGGTAGTGGTGAGAATGGAGGGGTCAGGGAGGTAGTGCAGATAGGTAGTGGTGAGTATGGAGGGGTCAGAGAGGTAATGCAGATAGGTAGTGGTGAGTATGGAGGGGTCAGGGAGGTAGTGCAGATAGGTAGTGGTGAGTATGGAGGGGTTGAGAGGTAGTGCAGATAGGAAGTGGTGAGTATGCAGGGGTCAGGGGGTAGTGCAGATAGGTATAGGTGAGTATGGAGGGGTCAGGGGGTAGTGCAGATAGGTAGTGGTGAGTATGGAGGGGTCAGCGAGGTAGTGCAGATAGGTAGTGGTGAGTATGGAGGGGTCAGGGAGGAAGTGCAGATAGGTAGTGGTGAGTATGGAGGGGTCAGCGAGGTAGTGCAGATAGGTACTGGTGAGTATGGAGGGGTCAGGGAGGTAGTGCAGAGAGGTAGTGGTGAGTATGGAGGGGTTAGGGGGTAGTGCAGATAGGTAGTGGTGAGTATGGAGGGGTCAGGGAGGTAGTGCAGATAGGAAGTGGTGAGTATAGAGGGGTCAGGGGGTAGTGCAGATAAGTAGTGGTGAGTATGGAGGGATCAGGGAGGTAGTGCAGATAGGTAGTGGTGAGTATGGAGGGGTCAGGGGGTAGTGCAGATAGGTAGTGTTGAGTATGGAGGGGTCAGGGGGTTGTGCAGATAAGTAGTGGTGAATATGGAGGGGTCAGGGGGGTAGTGCAGATAAGAAATGGTGAGTATGGAGGGGTCAGGGGGTAGTGCAGATAAGTAGTGGTGAGTATGGCGGGATCAGGGAGGTTGTGCAGATAGGTAGTGGTGAGTATGGGGGGGTCAGGGAGGTAGTGCAGAGAGGTAGTGGTGAGTATGGAGGGGTCAGGGGTAGTGCAGATAGGTAGTGGTGAGTATGGAGGGGTCAGGGAGTTAGTGGAGATAGGAAGTGGTGAGTATGGAGGGGTCAGGGGGGTAGTGCAGATAGGTAGTGGTGAGTATGGAGGGATCAGGAGGTAGTGGAGATAGGTAGTGGTGAGTATGGAGGGGTCAGGGATGTAGTTCAGATAGGTAGTGGTGAATATGGAGGGATCAGGGAGGTAGTGCAGATAGGTAGTGGTGAGTATGGAGGGATCAGGAAGGTTGTGCAGATAGGTAGTGGTGAGTATGGAGGGATCAGGGAGGTAATGCAGATAGGTAGTGGTGAGTATGGAGGGATCAGGGGTGTAGTGCAGATAGGAAGTCGTGAGTATGGAGGGGTCAGGGAGGTAGTGCAGAGAGGTACTGGTGAGTATGGAGCGGTCAGGGGGTAGTGCAGATAGGTAGTGGTGAGTATGGAGGGGTCAGGTAGGTAGTGCAGATAGGTAAGGTTGAGTATAGAGGGGGCAGGGGGTAGTGCAGATAAGTAAACGTGAGTATGGAGGGATCAGGGAGGTAGTGCAGATAGGTAGTGGTGAGTATGGAGGGGTCAGAGGGTAGTGCAGATAGGTAGTGGTGAGTATGGAGGGGTCAGGGGGTAGTGCAGATAAGTAGTGGTGAGTATGGAAGGGTTAGGGGGTAGTGCAGATAGGTAGTGGTGAGTATGGAGGGATCAGGGAGGTAATGCAGATAGGTAGTGGTGAGTATGGAGGGATCAGGGGTGTAGTGCAGATAGGAAGTCGTGAGTATGGAGGGGTCAGGGAGGTAGTGCAGAGAGGTACTGGTGAGTATGGAGCGGTCAGGGGGTAGTGCAGATAGGTAGTGGTGAGTATGGAGGGGTCAGGTAGGTAGTGCAGATAGGTAAGGTTGAGTATAGAGGGGGCAGGGGGTAGTGCAGATAAGTAAACGTGAGTATGGAGGGATCAGGGAGGTAGTGCAGATAGGTAGTGGTGAGTATGGAGGGGTCAGAGGGTAGTGCAGATAGGTAGTGGTGAGTATGGAGGGGTCAGGGGGTAGTGCAGATAAGTAGTGGTGAGTATGGAAGGGTTAGGGGGTAGTGCAGATAGGTGTGGTATGGAGGGATCAGGGAGGTAGTGCAGATAGGTAGTGGTGAGTATGGAGGGGTCAGGGGTTAGTGCAGATAGGTAGTGGTGAGTATGGAGGGGTCAGGGAGGTAGTGCAGATAGGTAGTGGTGAGTATGGAGGGGTCAGGGGGGTAGTGCACATAGGTAGTGGTGAGTATGGAGGGGTCAGGGAGGTAGTGCAGATAGGTAGTGGTGAGTATGGAGGGATCAGGGAGGTAGTGCAGATAGGTAGTGGTAAGTATGGAGGGGTCAGGGAGGTAGTGCAGAGAGGTAGTGGAGAGTATGGAGGGGTCAGGGCGGTAGTGCAGATAGGAAGTGGGGAGTATGCAGGGGTCAGGGGGTAGTGCAGATAGATAGTGGTGAGTATGGAGGGGTCAGGGGGTAGTGCAGATAGGTAGTGGTGAGTATGGAGGGGTCAGGGAGGAAGCGCAGATAGGTAGTGGTGAGTATTTAGGGGTCAGGGAGGTAGTGCAGAGAGGTAGTGGTGAGTATGGAGGGGTCGGGGTAGTGCAGATAGGTAGTGGTGAGTATGGAGGGGTCAGGGAGGTAGTGCAGATAGGAAGTGGTGAGTATGGAGGGATCAGGGAGGTAGTGCAGATAGGTAGTGGTGAGTATGGAGGGGTCAGGGGTAGTGCAGATAGGTAGTGGTGAGTATGGAGGGGTCAGGGGGTAGTGCAGATAAGTAGTAGTGAGTATGGAGGGGTCAGGGGGGTAGTGCAGATAAGAAATGGTGAGTATGGAGGGGTCAGGGGGTAGTGCAGATAAGTAGTGGTGAGTATGGAGGGATCAGGGAGGTTGTGCAGATAGGTAGTGGTGAGTAGGGGGGGTCAGGGAGGTAGTGCAGAGAGGTAGTGGTGAGAATGGAGGGGTCAGGGGTAGTGCAGATAGGTAGTGGTGAGTATGGAGGGGTCAGGGAGGTAGTGCAGATAGGAAGTGGTGAGTATGGAGGGGTCAGGGGGGTAGTGCAGATAGGTAGTGGTGAGTTTGGAGGAATCAGGGATGTAATGCAGATAGGTAGTGGTGAGTATGGAGGGATCAGGGTTGTAGTGCAGATAGAAAGTGGTGAGTATGGAGGGGTCAGGGAGGTAGTGCAGATAGGAAGTGGTGAGTATGGAGGGATCAGGGAGGTAGTGCAGATAGGTAGTGGTGAGTATGGAGGGGTCAGGGGTAGTGCAGATAGGTAGTGGTGAGTATGGAGGGGTCAGGGGGTAGTGCAGATAAGTAGTAGTGAGTATGGAGGGGTCAGGGGGGTAGTGCAGATAAGAAATGGTGAGTATGGAGGGGTCAGGGGGTAGTGCAGATAAGTAGTGGTGAGTATGGAGGGATCAGGGAGGTTGTGCAGATAGGTAGTGGTGAGTAGGGGGGGTCAGGGAGGTAGTGCAGAGAGGTAGTGGTGAGAATGGAGGGGTCAGGGGTAGTGCAGATAGGTAGTGGTGAGTATGGAGGGGTCAGGGAGGTAGTGCAGATAGGAAGTGGTGAGTATGGAGGGGTCAGGGGGGTAGTGCAGATAGGTAGTGGTGAGTTTGGAGGAATCAGGGATGTAATGCAGATAGGTAGTGGTGAGTATGGAGGGATCAGGGTTGTAGTGCAGATAGAAAGTGGTGAGTATGGAGGGGTCAGGGAGGTAGTGCGGAGAGGTAGTGGTGAGTATGGAGGGGTCAGGTAGGTAGTGCAGATAGGTAATGTTGAGCATAGAGGGGTCAGGGGGTAGTGCAGATAAGTAATGGTGAGTATGGAGGGATCAGGAGGTAGTGGAGATAGGTAGTGGTGAGTACTGAGGGGTCAGGGAGGTAGTGCAGATAGGAAGTGGTGAGTATGGAGGGGTCAGGGAGGTAGTGCAGATAGGAAGTGGTGAGTATGGAGGGATCAGGGAGGTAGTGCAGATAGGTAGTGGTGAGTATGGAGGGGTCAGGGGGTAGTGCAGATAGGTAGTGGTGAATATGGAGGGGTCAGGGGGTAGTGCAGGTAGGTAGTGGTGAATATGGAGTGGTCAGGGGGTAGTGCAGATAAGTAGTGGTGAGTATGGAGGGATCAGGGAGGTAGTGCAGATAGGTAGTGGTGAGTATGGAGGGGCCAGGGGGTAGTGCAGATAGGTAGTGGTGAGTATGGAGGGGTCAGGGGGTAGTGCAGATCAGTAGTGGTGAGTATGGAAGGGTCAGGGAGGTAGTGCAGATAGGTAGTGGTGAGTATGGAGGGGTCAGAGGGTAGTGTAGATAGGTAGTCGTGAGTATGGAGGGGTCAGGGGGTAGTGCAGATAGGTAGTGGTGAGTATGGAGGGGTCAGGGAGGTAGTGGTGAGTATGGAGGGGTCAGGGAGGTAGTGCAGATAGGTAGTGGTGAGAATGGAGGGGTCAGGGAGGTAGTGCAGATAGGTAGTGGTGAGTATGGAGGGGTCAGAGAGGTAATGCAGATAGGTAGTGGTGAGTATGGAGGGGTCAGGGAAGTAGTGCAGATAGGTAGTGGTGAGTATGGAGGGGTTGAGAGGTAGTGCAGATAGGAAGTGGTGAGTATGCAGGGGTCAGGGGGTAGTGCAGATAGGTATAGGTGAGTATGGAGGGGTCAGGGGGTAGTGCAGATAGGTAGTGGTGAGTATGGAGGGGTCAGCGAGGTAGTGCAGATAGGTAGTGGTGAGTATGGAGGGGTCAGGGAGGAAGTGCAGATAGGTAGTGGTGAGTATGGAGGGGTCAGCGAGGTAGTGCAGATAGGTACTGGTGAGTATGGAGGGGTCAGGGAGGTAGTGCAGAGAGGTAGTGGTGAGTGTGGAGGGGTTAGGGGGTAGTGCAGATAGGTAGTGGTGAGTATGGAGGGGTCAGGGAGGTAGTGCAGATAGGAAGTGGTGAGTATAGAGGGGTCAGGGGGTAGTGCAGATAAGTAGTGGTGAGTATGGAGGGATCAGGGAGGTAGTGCAGATAGGTAGTGGTGAGTATGGAGGGGTCAGGGGGTAGTGCAGATAGGTAGTGTTGAGTATGGAGGGGTCAGGGGGTTGTGCAGATAAGTAGTGGTGAATATGGAGGGGTCAGTGGGGTAGTGCAGATAAGAAATGGTGAGTATGGAGGGGTCAGGGGGTAGTGCAGATAAGTAGTGGTGAGTATGGCGGGATCAGGGAGGTTGTGCAGATAGGTAGTGGTGAGTATGGGGGGTCAGGGAGGTAGTGCAGAGAGGTAGTGGTGAGTATGGAGGGGTCAGGGGTAGTGCAGATAGGTAGTGGTGAGTATGGAGGGGTCAGGGAGGTAGTGGAGATAGGAAGTGGTGAGTATGGAGGGGTCAGGGGGGTAGTGCAGATAGGTAGTGGTGAGTATGGAGGGATCAGGAGGTAGTGGAGATAGGTAGTGGTGAGTATGGAGGGGTCAGGGATGTAGTTCAGATAGGTAGTGGTGAATATGGAGGGATCAGGGAGGTAGTGCAGATAGGTAGTGGTGAGTATGGAGGGATCAGGGAGGTTGTGCAGATAGGTAGTGGTGAGTATGGAGGGATCAGGGAGGTAATGCAGATAGGTAGTGGTGAGTATGGAGGGATCAGGGGTGTAGTGCAGATAGGAAGTCGTGAGTATGGAGGGGTCAGGGAGGTAGTGCAGAGAGGTACTGGTGAGTATGGAGCGGTCAGGGGGTAGTGCAGATAGGTAGTGGTGAGTATGGAGGGGTCAGGTAGGTAGTGCAGATAGGTAAGGTTGAGTATAGAGGGGGCAGGGGGTAGTGCAGATAAGTAAATGTGAGTATGGAGGGATCAGGGAGGTAGTGCAGATAGGTAGTGGTGAGTATGGAGGGGTCAGAGGGTAGTGCAGATAGGTAGTGGTGAGTATGGAGGGGTCAGGGGGTAGTGCAGATAAGTAGTGGTGAGTATGGAAGGGTTAGGGGGTAGTGCAGATAGGTGTGGTATGGAGGGATCAGGGAGGTAGTGCAGATAGGTAGTGGTGAGTATGGAGGGGTCAGGGGTTAGTGCAGATAGGTAGTGGTGAGTATGGAGGGGTCAGGGAGGTAGTGCAGATAGGTAGTGGCGAGTATGGAGGGGTCAGGGGGGTAGTGCACATAGGTAGTGGTGAGTATGGAGGGGTCAGGGAGGTAGTGCAGATAGGTAGTGGTGAGTATGGAGGGATCAGGGAGGTAGTGCAGATAGGTAGTGGTAAGTATGGAGGGGTCAGGGAGGTAGTGCAGATAGGTAGTGGAGAGTATGGAGGGGTCAGGGCGGTAGTGCAGATAGGAAGTGGTGAGTATGCAGGGGTCAGGGGGTAGTGCAGATAGATAGTGGTGAGTATGGAGGGGTCAGGGGGTAGTGCAGATAGGTAGTGGTGAGTATGGAGGGGTCAGGGAGGAAGCTCAGATAGGTAGTGGTGAGTATTTAGGGGTCAGGGAGGTAGTGCAGAGAGGTAGTGGTGAGTATGGAGGGGTCGGGGTAGTGCAGATAGGTAGTGGTGAGTATGGAGGGGTCAGGGAGGTAGTGCAGATAGGAAGTGGTGAGTATGGAGGGATCAGGGAGGTAGTGCAGATAGGTAGTGGTGAGTATGGAGGGGTCAGGGGTAGTGCAGATAGGTAGTGGTGAGTATGGAGGGGTCAGGGGGTAGTGCAGATAAGTAGTAGTGAGTATGGAGGGGTCAGGGGGGTAGTGCAGATAAGAAATGGTGAGTATGGAGGGGTCAGGGGGTAGTGCAGATAAGTAGTGGTGAGTATGGAGGGATCAGGGAGGTTCTGCAGATAGGTAGTGGTGAGTAGGGGGGGTCAGGGAGGTAGTGCAGAGAGGTAGTGGTGAGAATGGAGGGGTCAGGGGTAGTGCAGATAGGTAGTGGTGAGTATGGAGGGGTCAGGGAGGTAGTGCAGATAGGAAGTGGTGAGTATGGAGGGGTCAGGGGGGTAGTGCAGATAGGTAGTGGTGAGTTTGGAGGAATCAGGGATGTAATGCAGATAGTTAATGGTGAGTATGGAGGGATCAGGGTTGTAGTGCAGATAGAAAGTGGTGAGTATGGAGGGGTCAGGGAGGTAGTGCGGAGAGGTAGTGGTGAGTATGGAGGGGTCAGGTAGGTAGTGCAGATAGGTAATGTTGAGCATAGAGGGGTCAGGGGGTAGTGCAGATAAGTAATGGTGAGTATGGAGGGATCAGGAGGTAGTGGAGATAGGTAGTGGTGAGTATGGAGGGGTCAGGGATGTAGTTTAGATAGGTAGTGGTGAATATGGAGGGATCAGGGAGGTAGTGGTGAGCATGGAGGGATCAGGGAGGTTGTGCAGATAGGTAGTGGTGAGTTTGGAGGAATCAGGGATGTAATGCAGATAGGTAGTGGTGAGTATGGAGGGATCAGGGGTGTAGTGCAGATAGAAAGTGTTGAGTATGGAGGGGTCAGGGAGGTAGTGCGGAGAGGTAGTGGTGAGTATGGAGGGGTCAGGTAGG